>PVLC010024866.1:0-24198 GCA_004027655.1 Graphiurus murinus
TCAATTACAGGCAGCAACGAACCGATAACAACCCATTCATCAACTAATGAGAACCGTGGAGAAAGCAATTATGATTACTCTCGGCAGGTGAAGATTGCTTTATCCCTGGCAGAGCTGATCTGAAGGGAAACCTCGAGACACCCAGAGTTTGACTTTCTGGGCGTTTGTGAGTATCACCGCCTTCTTTTAGCACTCCCTCTCCTGGGTTCCATGCGTCCCTGCAGGCTGGACAACACATGTACCGGCAGTGCCTCACCTCGATTCTTCTCATCCAGATTTCCCTTTCTCTGGCCTCACCTCCCAGAGACCTTTGCTGGAAAACAGACAATGCCTGTTTGGAGAACCATTCATTCTAAAATGAAAACGGAGGCTATAGTAATTAGGACGGTAACTCCTCCAAAGTTATGCAGGTCCCAGGCTCCAGAACCTTTGAGTGCATTGATTTAGACAGCACAGGGGACTTTCCAAATGGGGCTCAGGTGAAGGACCTTGAGAATACCTTGGACTATCCAGGTTAGGCCAATCTAATCACACATGGAGTCCTTACACATGGAGAACCTCCCCTGCTGGCTCAGAAAGATGAAAGAGGAAGAGTTGCAGGCCCTGAAGGAGGAGGAAGTGGATGTGAGTCAAGAAATATACATGGCCTCCAGAAGTTGGGAATGGCAGCAAGGACACAGGATCCTGTAACCAGATAAACGGAAGGTTGCCAACAACTCACATGTGCAAAGACCCAGATGCCTCAGAGCCTTCAGTAAGGTATGTACACCGGCAGACACCTTGATTTTGGACTCTCAGACCCATGCACCACCTATAGAACTCTAGCATAATAAACTTATGTGATTTAAACAGCAATGCTTGTGGAAATTTATTATTTTTGTTATTTTCTAGCAAAAGAAAACAAATACAGATGAGATGTAACCAGATTTTCAGTTTGTTTTCTAAAGCAACTATTATGGTACAATGCGAAAGAAAGTTGTGTGTATCTTAGAACAGGCTACAATTTTGCTACAATTCATGGTCAGATGTGGCATTCATTCATTTTGTTCATTCACCTGTTCCATATACATTTCTTTTTTTATTATTATTGGTATATTTTGATCATACATCCTTGTGAGGTACAAACTGGTAAAGGCATACATGCACACATCTCTCATTTATATCTCCAGTTCCCGCCCCATTCCCTCCCCACTTCCCTCCTTCTCATGTTCAGTTTAGTGATTGACTTTGATATGTTTGTGAATGTATATCATGTGCACTGGAGTATTTCCCTGCCCCACCCCCCACCCCCATCACCTTCAGCGATCTAAGTGCTCACCTAAGGTTTCTCCTTCATCTAGAGTCCTTCTTATGACCCACTTTCTCCCTAGCTTCCTCATATTAGGAAGGGCATATGATTTTTTACTTTTGTGACTGACTAATCTCACTAACATAATGTTTTCCAGTTCCATCCATTTCCCTGCAAATGACATGATTTTGCCATGTACATTTCTTTTTCTTTTTTCTTTTTCTTTTTTTTTTTCACGGTACCAGGGACTCAGAGGCATTCTACCTCCGAGCTACACCCCCAGCCCTATTTTTTATTCTTTATTTTGAAACCGGGTCTCACTAAGTTGCAGAGTGCCTCACTAGGTAGCTGAGGCTGGCCGCGAACCCGGGTCCTCCGGTCTCAGCCTCCCGAATGCTGGGATTACAAGCGTGCGCCACCACGCCCGGCTTGCCATGTACATTTCTAAAATGCCTACTATGGCCAGGGGTGTAGACTCCTGCACATATTGCTCCTTCTAGCTCATGTCTACATGAGTGAATTAAGTCAGCCAGTAAGTCAACAAATGTTCATTGAGCATCTGCTATGTATTGAGTGCAAGGGAAACTCGATGTGGATTCATGCAGGGGTTCTTTTAGCTGCCCGAGAAGGCTGGGCAGCCTGAGATTCCAAGTTCTGCAAAAGAAGACTGGAACCAGACAGCACTGGAGTCTGTCTTTACAACCACTGTGAAATATTACTGTCTTCCTTTTACAGATGGCAAAAATTGAGGCTCACAGAGACTAATTGGACAAGTCATTCCACCAGTAGGTGATGGAGCTGAATTTTTTTAAGTTGTGGTTCAAGCACTCCTGGGTATCTTTCCAAAGAGACTGAAACCAGAGAATTACAGTAATATATGCATACCCATGTTCATGGCAGCACAATTCACGATAGCCAAATTATGGAACCAACCTAGGTGTCCGTCAACAGATGAATAGATTACAAAATTATGGAATATCCACACAATGGAATTCTACTCAGCAATAAAGAAGAACAAAATTAGGTCATTTGCAAGAAAATGGAAGGACCTGGAGACTCTCATTATGTTAAATGAGATTAGCCAATCACAGAAAGTGAAGGGTCACATGTTTTCTCTAAGATGCACAAGCTAGGGAGTAATGGGGACTCCAGAGGGACTCCAGGTAGTGGAGGAGAAACCTCAGTGGAGCCAGGGAGGTGGTCTAGGGGAAGGGGAGGGGGAAGACTGAGGTCCATTAATGGAAATGCGATCATCAACTCTGTGTATATATGTGAATATACCAACACCAATCTCAGTACTCTGTTTTGGGAAGGGGGGAAATGGGGAGGCTGGAGGGGGGGCACCGAGTGCTGTGTGCATGTATGTCACTGTCAACATGATTTACGTTATGATGTGAGACTATAATGCACCAATAAAAGCACATAAAAAGTTGTGGTTAAATGTATAATTGACTATCTTACCCATTTTTAAGCACACAGTTCAATGTGCAAAGTGCATTCGCAGTGTTGTGCAAAACATCCCCAGGCTTCTTTTCCTGCAGAACTGAAACTCTGCGCCCATGAAACTCCTCCGACCTCCTCCCCCAGCCTTTGGTGACCACCGCTCCACTTCCTGTGTCTATGAATTTTACTCCAGATGTATGTCTCTCCTGTCAGTATTCATCTTGTAGTAACTGACTTATGTCACTTACCATGGTATCCTCAAGTTTCTTTCCTGTGGTAGCATGTATCTGAATTTCTTCCATTTTGAAAGCTGAACATTATTCCAATATATGCAATTTATCAATTACCTGTCAGTGGGCCCTTGGGTCCCTTTTACCTCGTGGCTATTGTGAATAGGGTTACTATTAACATGACGTGCAAATATCTCGTTGAGATCTCATTTTCAATTGTTTGCGGTTATATACCAATGAATTGGAATTTGAACACATATATATTCTTTATTGTTTTATATTTATGTCATTATATTTATTATATATTTATATTATTCTTATTATATAGCATAACACTTTATCATAAATATATAAAATATATATTTATATTATATATTACATATTATATATTAATAAAATATAAATATATTATATATTTATAAATACATTACAAATATATAATATAACATTACAATAATATAATTATATAATTTATTTAATATTACAAGTAATAAAATATAATAAATTATGGTAAAATATATTTTATTATAATTTTATATATGATCACATATAATTATAATTTATTATATTATGTTATATACATTTATGTTATTTTATATTTATTATATATCATATTTTCATAAATGTAAATATATAAAATATATTTATATTATATATTATATATTTATAAGTATGTTATATGTTTATAAAATTACTATTATATATAAGATATATTTTATAAATATATATTATAACAATATATAATAATATAATTATATAATAGTATATGTAATAAAATATAATACATTATGGTAAAATATATTTTATTATAATTTTATATATGATCACAATAATTATATTATAATTTATTATATTATATATATTTATATTATTTTATATCATATTTTAACCACACTCTTTATGTGCTTTTACTGGTGCATTATAGCCTCACATCATAATGTAAACCATGTTGACGATGACATACACGCACATTATATGCATCTGTCAGTCATCGTCAGGGGTCACTGGGGCCCCTTCCACCTCGTGGCTACTGTGAACGGGGCTATTAACCCGACATGCCCGTATTTACTTGAGATCCCACTCTCGGTCCTTTGGAGTATACACCAATGAGTTGGAATTTGAGCACACATCTCTCTAACCCTGATGCCCATTCTGGAATTACGTTTTTTCATGCTGCAGTTAACTGGATTCATGGAATTATTTTTGCTCACATTCCATTCCACACACAAGTCAGATGGAGCTCATTTTATTCTATAATTATCCAGGGCTTAAAATATAAGCTGGTATACTGCACCACGAGTAAAACTCAAACTCCCTGGCCTTTCATGACCCAGTCCCTGCCTACCTGTCCAAATTCATTGTCAACCAGCTGCTGTCCTCCAGGTACGCTGGCTGCGTTTCTGTTCTGCAAACATCCCGAGCTTGTCCCCACCCCAGAGCCTTTGCACAGGCGGTATGGTCTCCTTTGGACTTTTCGTAACTGGCTCATTCTCATAATTCAGGTCTCAGCTCAAATGCCACCACCTCCATGCAGCCTTCCCAGATGACTCTTTGTCAAGTGGCAGCTCTTGTCACCATCTGTCTTGTGGTTGTTTCATTGTCTCCATAGGTAGCTGGAACTCATTTTTATCACTGTCTTCCACAGTAGGATATAATTTCCATACGACTGTATGAAATTCTGAGATCCCCCAGCGTAGAACTTATTAAATATTTGCTGGATAAAGGAATGAGTAAGGCTCTTCACTGAAGCACTGTTTATCGTATCCCACAAAATGGAAACTGGGTGAATGTCTATCAGGGAGAGATGGTTAAAAAGGTGAAGGTAAAGTGGGATATAATATGGGAAATTCTATAGCTATTAAAAATAATTAAGATGACCTGTAAGTATTAACAAGAAAAAAAGCCATCAAAGTACAGTTGATTTTAAGACCCTGTCTCAAAATAAAAAAATAAAAAGGGCTGGGGATGTGGCTCAGTGAGGCAATGCCCCTGAGTTCAATCATCAGTACCAAAAAAAAAGGAAAGAATTATCAGTACCAATAAAAAAAAAAGGAAAGAAAAAAAGAGAAATAAACTTAAAATATGCTATAATTTTAATTTAAAAATATTAAATATGTATGTGGGTTTGATTGGAACTGTACTCACCAGCATTTATGCAGTTCCAACAAGACTGCAGATAGAGAAGAGAGATCTTTCTTGCTTTCTTTCTTTTTTCCCCCCACACTGTTCGTCAGAATGTTCAGAATGTTTCACAATTAGCTTCAGTTGTTTTGGTAATAAAAGAAGTCCTACTATATTTGCCAAAGAGTCTACAGGAATAGTATATTGATGTTTGTCATTTACTTTGATGTATATATAATGGGGATGAATTGACAGGTAGGTAAAGGATTAGGTAATTAGATCGCTATGTGATAAAGCAAGGGAATCTAGATGGTCGTTCAGCTTTCTGATTGCTTTAAAGTGCTCACAGTAAAATCGGGGGTAGAACTCTTACTATACATTCAATACACATTTCCCTAATGCCTTTCGTGTGTCCGACATGCACTGTAAGTTTGTGGGTTTAATTTCATTCCACTGCAATGGCACTGAAGTGGCACGAGGGTCAAAGGTCATCATCGTGTCCTCCCCCTTCCCTCACGCTGTCAGCTATAGCCCAGGCCAGTCCACAGCCTCCCAGACTCACTAGATAACATGTTTCAGTCTCCATGTGTTAGAGATCCCTGTGTCCCACATGAAGATTGGGCCAGAATCGCAAAGTGTCTGTGTTTATTCAAATTCCAGCCACTCAAAGAGATATCTGGGGAGAGTCAGCTACAGAGATGTGCCTAGAATTAAGGGAGCAGCCAGGGGTGGCAACATACCCATGGGAAGCCAGGACCAACCCCAGGGCTGGGAGAGCACGATGTTCCCAGGGCTCTGCCCAGTGGAAGCCATGGGCACAGGGACCCTTCACTCCCAAGGACACAGCAAAGGGGGTACAGAGGGCGTAGCACCCCTACTTCCCTTTCCCCAACTCCCATCTTCTGCAGATGCTTGACCAAACCCCTAGAGACGAAGGGACGTCGTCACTGGCGGTCAGCATCCCAAGACACAGAGCTAGATACTGCACGGATCAGGAGGGGCTAGGGTAAAACAGGGTCAAAGATTACAACTGGAACAGACTCGCATCAAACGCATCCAGTACAGGTCAGAGAATGAAAGATGTTATTAGTAAGTCCACCAGGTCAATCCACAGGCAAAACCAGAACGATACGTCCCCTCTGCTTTCCTCATTTATTCCAAGTCCCTCGTTCTGCAGATGAGGTCACTGGAGAGGCCCAGAGAGGCAAAGTGGCTCCAGGAAGGCAAGCACACACAACCAGGGCAGAGTTGGAAAAGTACCAGCCCCTGGGTCCTCGATTCTTCGACACTTGGTCACTCCGAGGTTACCGCGTCTTCCTCATCCCTCGCCTCTGTCAACCTCAGCAAACACCCCCCAGCAACTGAAATGTCCTCATATGTTTCTGGAGAAAAGGCAGGTCATTCTTCTGTCCTAAGAAGCATGCGGTTTGAAGCTCTTCTTTTTCTCTTATTTATTTACTTATTTATTTATGTATTTATTTTCATTCTCCTTTCTGTGTTCGGATCCTGGGCTGGCTGGAGGGGAAACATTCAGGTGTTTCGGGGTTCCACTGCTGTTTCATTACATCAGCAAAAGCCCTGCTGGGTAGAGAATGAAATGCAAAGTGGGGACCGTCTGCCCAGCTCCTCGGCTGGTCTGGGGGGCTCTAGGCTGCCTCACACCCTCACAGCCCGGCCGGTTCCTCTCTAAGGAGTCCTGGGAAGTCCCCATGCGGTGAGTTCTTCATCCAGCTACTCTTTCTTGAGTATCTTTAAGGTGTCAGACCCTGGCTTTGCACATATCACACAGGAATGGATGAGAAAGACAAATGGGGATCACATTATGGAAGCGGGTAGATGCTAGATAACACATAAATATACGAATCAATTAATTTCAGGCAGCTGCCCTCACAAGGAGCAAGGATGGCCAACGTCTGCTACCTTCATCCTTTCTCCACAACCCTTTTCTGACGTAGATAATTCATTACCCCTATCTTACGGATATGGAAACTGGGGGTAGGTTCTTGCCCAGGGCCAAGCAGCCAGTATGTGTCAGAAATTAACTTGTACCTGAAAACCATGTTCCAGAGGCTAGTCTTAGCTCCCTTAGGGAGCATATACTTTAACAGGTCAGGGAAGGCCTTTCTGGCTGGTGAGGCTGAACAAGTCACGGGAAGGGCTGGCAGAAGAATGTCTAGGCAGGCAAAAGGAGCACGTGTCAGTGCAGAAAAGGAGGAGGGAGCCTGGCGTGGTCTGTGTCCTGCCAGAGGCCCGAGAGACTGTCACGGGGCTGGTCTTTAGGCGCACCTTACAAAGTGTCTTTGCAGAACTCTGTTTTCTCTTTGGATCATCAAACATCCTGGTCAAGCCAGTCAAGCAAGACTTTTTACCCAGCTTTTACAGAGCACTGTCCGTCGTTTCTGAGAACCCAGGTTTGACAGGCTCAGGACTTGGGCTCTTTCTACTCCACCTCTCTCAGCTTCCTTTGTCATTCCTCTGCCATGGTGCCCCGTGGTGTCCCCCCGACAACTTTCATTTCATTCTCTGCTTTCCCCCCATCTCAGAACCGACCTCTCCGGCTGCCTCAACCACTCAACTTCCAGGGGGATCTAAGAAGCAAATCTGTGCTCTTCCGCTAATGGGTAACAAAGCGCTCTCGGAAGCCTCTAGACAGTTGGTCTTTGCATTCCCGTGAGAACCTTCCACAACCTTGCCCTTCTTCTGGCAGAAGACCTGCCTCTGGTTATCAGCCTCTCCTTCTCTGAGTGTAAATCATTAGTTGATTAATGGCCCGTTCCAGAGTTGGAGCCCGGGGCCGTTGGTTAACAGGTGGCTCTTTGTAGTTGCCAGTAAGCTTAGAGTTGTTGAAACCAGCTAATTCCTTATCTGTGAATTCAATCACTTGGCTTCGGAAACCAGGAGACGGGAACTTCGGGCCCTGCTCTCTCTTGGAGTCTTCAGCATGGCAGGAAAAAACCTGCCGAGCCTCAAACTTCTGCCTTGCCAGGTGTGGTGGAGCATGCTTGTAATCCCAGCATTTGGGAGGCTGAGACCGGAGGATCCGGGTTCGAGGCCAGCCTCAGCTACCTAGTGAGGCCCTCCACAACTTAGTGAGACCCTGTTTCAAAATAAAGAATAAAAACTAGGGCTGGGGGTGTAGCTCAGAGGTAGAATGCTCCTGAGTTCAATCCCCAGTACCGCAAAAATAAAATAAAAAAAACTTCTGCCTTGACCCGGTGTGAGTTCTGGTCACACAGCGCCCAGAGCTCAACATGTGGTTTTTCACCTCCAAGCTGCCAGATCTGCTTCAACCTCTCTCCCTCCTGCTCCACCAACCCATCTCCTTTACTTCTGCCAAAACACGATGCAGAACTCCCCTTGCCCAAGGAGCCTTCCCTGGCTGTTACCTATCCCTTCTCTGAGAATCGGCGATCACAATGAATGGCATTCTTTGGATGTCTATTCTATGCCACATACTCTGTTAAGCCCTCAAAGACTAAGACGGGCATTATCTCCATCTGATAGCAGTTCAAAGAGGCTGACAGCCTACTGTTTGCAATAGAAGAAACTGAATGATAACAACATTCCCATGGCTAAGAGTAAGTGCTAGGGGTGGGACACCAACCTGGGCAGTCTGATTTCCAGATCTGGACCATCAGGATCATCGTCACCTGCTGTGCCCACCATCACAAGTAGCATTTGTTGAGCACTTACAGTTTCCCTCCCGTAGCTCCAAGCCTTTGACATATATTTTCTGATTGAACTTTCACAACAATCCTATACACTTGAGTACTACACCGTGGGTGTTACTGGTATCTCCAGTTCGAAGGCGAAGGCAAGAGACGTTTAATTATGTGGCAAAGCCACATATTTAGCAGATCACATCACATTTGCACCGACATTACCTTATTGCTTAGATTAGCCGATCTACCCAGCATCTCATCTTGTTCTTTTTGCATAAAAACAAAAAACTACATCGATGGAGACAAGGTGCCCAGCACAAAAAAAAAGAAGAAAAGAAAAGAAAACATCCTGCAGCCTCCTTTGCACGTAGGGTAGCTGATGAAATGTAAGTCGATTTCACGGGGTGGGGCTTTCAGGAAAGTGATGTGGAGAGGGTGTACTCAACTAACATCATTTTGTATTTTCCCCTTTCTCCGCCTTCCCAGTCAAGATGCAAAGTCTAGATCTCCAACAACCATCGTATGACAATGAAGCAATCTTCCTAAAAATTCCCGAGCAAAAGACTAGAAGGAGCCTGAGTTCCTAGTGATACCGCAGAGCTACCAGGCTCTCAGCTGGTCAAGGAATTTGGAATAAAAGTCTCTGTTACTTAAGTCTCTGTTACTTGGAGACGGATGCAATTCCTCACTCATTTATTGCTGTGTCTGTCACCGGCCTCGGGGAGCTTGTGAGGGTCTCAAGAGAGAACTCCCTGCCCTGTCCATCTGTCTTATAGCGACGCCCCTGGCACGGCTCCTGTTCTGTGCGTTCACTGGAGTCCATCCTGACTTGCTTTTGGACTCCTCCCTTTCCCCCGTACTCCTATGTTGACAAAAGAGTTTGTTAGGAAAAGACGCCTTCCCTTACATTAGAGACAACGAAGCAAACGTGACAGAAGGACGAAGGAAAGGGCGGAGGGACAGAGGGTGGCTCTGCTCGGTGTAGCAGGAACCCTGGGAAGAACTGGCGCTCGCTGAGCACCAAGAACTCCACTTGCAGCTCTGCTTCAAGCCAAGGTGCTGCAATCCCCCTGCCCGAGAAATCCAGGGCCAGGAGCCAGATTAAACCTGAAAAGTGGAGTCTGCAGAGAACCTGAGCCGAGCTGGCTGCAAACTTATGCAAAACAGCCAGCCTCCCTGGTGTTGCAATCTGAGGCGCCCTGGGGATTGTCCCCCATGCCGCTGTCTCTGCACCCCACCTGGGATGCCTTCACTGGCTGCTGGTGCCCGGAGTACATCGAGGTCAGCCCGTCACAGCCCCCGCTGCCACATCTGTAAAATAAAGTAATGCCGCCTCCCCTGCTTCCATACAGGAACTGGTAAGGGCAGCAAGTACAGAGATGAACTGGAAAGCCCTTTTATAAATGCTAAAACATCACACAAGCCCAAGATCAGAGCGAATTCATTTTTATTCATTATAATCTTTCTCTACTCAAATATAAGGCGCTGTTGAAGGGTTTTGTTTTGTGTTTTGTATTTCTTTCTTTTTTCCTGCGGTACTGGGGATTGAACTCAGGGGCATTCTACCTCCAAGCTACACCCCCAGCTCTATTTTTATTATTTATTTTGAAACAGGGTCTCACTAAGTTTCGGAAGGCCTCACTAAGTAGCTGAGACTGGTCGCGAACCCACGATCCTCCGGTCTCAGCCTCCAAAGTACTGGGATTACAAGCGTGCACCAACACCCCCGGCTTATTTTTGTGTTTCTGAGAAGGCACTTTCTGACATGGAAAAAAGTGGGTCAGGAGCCAGGTCCTGTAGTAGTGGAAAGAAAAGCCAAGAGAATGGAAGACAAAGTACATAAGCCCGTGGAACCACACTGTTGGCACAGCCTGTAGTCCTGGGGGTGGAGGGAGGGAAAGAGATGGGCTTCATTGTTTGCTTATTTGCTTTGGATGAAATACTCAAGCCATGGGTGGTGTCCCTTAGCTTAGAGTTTACGAGAGGCCAGCCTCAGCAATTTAGTGAGAGGCCCAGCAACTTAGTAAGACCCTGTTTCAAAATAAAGAATAAAAAATAGGACTGAGGGTGTAGCTTGGAGCTCGGGGGTAGAATGACCCTGGGTTCATTTTCCAGTACCAAAACAAAAAAAAAAAAAAAAGAAAGAGAGAGAGAGGGAGGGAGGGAGGAAGGGAGGGAAGAAGGAAGGAAGGAAGGAGTTCTTTTAGAAGAATGAGACTAGGAATTGAGCAGGAGTGAGAGGGGCATGGACAGGGACTTTTTATTCTTTATACCTTTCTTGGTAGTTTTTCTTTTTATCACAAGTGTATTTATATGTTTATGAAGAGCTTAATATGATTCACCAAAATATTATTAAATGGCTTTAAAATTGCCCTAGTTTTTATTGCCGCTATGTTAGTCTGTTTCTCATTAGTATAACGAAACGCCTGAGGCTGGGTAACTTTCAAAGAAAAGAGGTTTGTTTAGCTCACGGTTTTGGAAGCTAAGTCTACTCAGCATGGTACTAGCTCTGGCAAGGGCCTCATGGCAGTGGGCATCATTGTAGGGACACGTGAGAGAGAGAGAGAGAGAGAGAGAGAGAGAGAGAGAGAGAGAACACAGGATGAGGAAGGAAGCCAGCGTGAGGGGAGGAGCCAGCCTCGCTGGATTTTAACAACTCACTCTTACTGCAACTTACTGCCTTAACTTCTTCCAAGAGCACACCCCAATGACCTAAGGACCCCCACCCATAAGGGCCCCACATGTATGGTGTGTGTGTGTGTGTGTGTGTGTACTAGAGATTGAACCCAGGGGCATTCTACCTCTGAGTTACAGTCCCAGCCCTATTTTATTTTATTTTTCATTTTGAAACAGGGTCTTGCTAAGGTGCTGAGGGCCTCACCAAATTGCTGAGGCTGGCCTCAGACCTGCGATCTTCCTGTCTCAGCCTCTCAAGTACTGGGATGACAGGTGTGCATCACCATGCCCAGCAAGGTTCCGCTTCTTAAAGTTTCCATCACATCCCATCTTACCATATGGGGACCAAGCTCCCAGCTCCTGAATGTTTGGGGGATACTCTCAAGTCATATTCAAACCAGAGCAAGTTCTGCCCCCCTCCAGGACCCAGCATTTTTAGTTCAGTAATTAGGCCCTTGCTATACTATTGATGCTGCTGTTAGAGGGAAAGGCTGGTCACCTGTCATCTTCTTTCCAGCCCTGCCTTCAGGGCGGTGAGAAGACCAGGAAACTGGGCTAGGGTGTAGTGCAGGAATACTGAGCACAGTGTGAATTCCCATCATTTGCCAATCCCCCCCTCCCCGCCTCCAGGGCCCAAAATCAGAGGGATGAACTCTAACCCAGTAAAGGCATTCAGTCATCGGGGGAGTTGCCCATTAGCTAATTCACCCCCTAGTGGAAGTCAGCTTGTTCGGTGAGCTCATCGTGAGCATCCACTCCTACCAGCGGAAAGCAGAACCTGAGAACACCAGGCAGAGGATGTGCTAGTCGAGACAGAAGGCAAAGATAACAATAAAAAGTAAAGACGAGAGTAAGCACTGGGGCTCAGGAGGACCTCCGGGTGACCCAGTCAGGAGACTGAAAACCCTGGGTTTATTTAGTGTGCCAGTGGTGTGATGCTTCTGTTGAGTCTGAATGTCTTCGCTGGATCTGAATGAACTTTGCCCTTAATCCTCCCCTCTGTCATTCTCCCATGGTCCCTCCTTGTTCACAGTTTTGTTGTCTGCAGTTTCAGATAACCGGTGCTCAACTGCGGAGCAGAAATATTAAGTGGAAAAAATCCAGAAAGAGACAATTCATCAACTCTTAAGTAGTTTCTATTATACCATATATACCATATTATATATACATATATATCATATGTATACCATATATATCCTATTGTTATTACTATTCTAATTTATTATTATTGCTCTTACTATGCCTAATTTACAGATTAAGCTTTATCATGGGTATGCATGCATAGAGAAAACATTGACTATATAGGGTCTGGTATTATCTATGGTTTCAGGCATCCACAGGGGGTCTTAGAATGAATTCCTGTGGATAAGAGGGGACTTCTGAATCTGAGTGTTCCTTGTAGTTATGTCATCTGCATAGTCCCTGAAGTGTTCCTACCAGGGCCAGTCTCCAGCCTTTGGGACTGATCCCGGTGCCCTTCGGTGAGGGCTGAGCACCTGAAAGGATTACCAATAAATACCCTCAAAAGGTTCAGAGCACCTAAAGAAGGGATGCTAAAAATAATGGAAAGAACTGGACAGACAACTTAATCTCTCTGAATCTCAGAAGTGTCCAAGCAGCTCCTATAAAAAGCAGTTAATACTGCCTAGCTCAGAGACCGGGGAGAATCCGATCAGAAAATGCTGCCTAGCTTAGAGACTGGGAAAATCTGATCAGAGTTGACTGGGAGATAGAAAGCCTTTTAATGAATGTCTCTGTCCTTCCCAGAAGACTCAGCATGCTTTTTGATACTTCCAGCTTGTGACTCCACATCCCTTTCCTGTAAAAATAGGTAAAGGAGCAAACATGATGGGGGTGCTTTAGAGACGAGGGTAGAAAAAGAGAATGGAGAAGTGCTCTGTGCCTCGTCAACTGGACCCCAAACCTGGTTGGTGCGTGGCATTGGTACCACACACCTGGGTCAACCAATGAGCCCAGTCATCACCGACAGGCTGCTTTCTCCCTCGTTTGTAGTACCTGCTTTGTTCTTTTGGAAATTAAGACATCCTGCAGCCAGCTTCTTGGCTTGGTCCATGGACCCCCAACCCGGCTAGTGTTCTCAGCCACCTCTCAGCAAAAATTTTAGTGAATGTAAGAAAGCAGTCATCATGTGATGGCATGTGAGTCACCACTCAGCGGCTGCCCACGGAATGGCTTCACGAGCTGGGTGTCCAGAAAGCTGCCCAGAATAGGCTAGGGGGTTCGCCCACAGGACTCCCACACCCCGGGGCCAGTCGCCTGTGCCCATTCATTCACTGGTGAACATTAACTGAGCTGTCAATGACTAAGCAATCAGATCAAAACAGAAGCCAGGGGTCTGAAATCTTGGCATTTTGGTCACAGTCAACAGTACCTGCTGATCTGAGCCCACCTCTTCTTTCCATTCTCCCTCCTGGTATTATCTGTGTTTGGATTTTCCTTGGAGTTTCCTTTCTTAACAGTTGATCCTTGGGTTTTTTTTATCACTTTGCCACTAATTTCCTCTTTGTCACTAGCCTGAGTCCAACTCTTCCCTCTGCCTCTGCCTCTGCCTCTGCCTCTGCCTCTGCCTCTGCCTCCTCCACAAGCATTTTCCTCCTTTTCTCCTTCCCTGCCTCTTTTCTAAAAACATCCCTTGGAAAGCTGCAGCCCGGACTGAGAATTCAAGAGGCTGCCAAAGAGAGAGAGAGAGAGAGAGAGAGAGAGAGAGAGAGAGAGAGAGAGAGTAGTGTTTGCTGATTAACAGCAAGAACTTCGGTGTCAGCTTTGAGTAGGAAGCCAAGGCTGGACCTTTGATGGTTCTCTGGCTTTGGACACATGGTCTAGTTACCCTGAGCCTCAGTTTCCTTATCTTGACAACAGGTATATGATACTCATTTCATGAAATCAGAGATAACACCGTGCCCATAAATTGCTCACTTAGTAAAATGCTTAGCATATGATATACTCTAAATGAAATTTAGTTGAGATTTAAAAAAAAAATAAGATCGTCTTTGTTCTCTATCCTGGTTTAAATCAATAGGGTACAACCATGTTTCTTGAGGGACTAAGGCTCCAGACTCACCAGGGACAGGGGAATGGCAATAGGCTGAGCCCCATCACCACCCTCCCACTTTCAAAGCAGATTCTACATTCTCTCTTTTGCATGATGGTTCTCTGAATAATATTTTGACGAAAGAATCCCACTACTATGAAAAAAAAAATTCTGCAAATAGTTTCAACTAACTTTTCATTTGTCCTTTTGCCAGAATTCACTCCAAACGAGTTGCTCACTCCAAATGAAGAGCTCCCTGACTCGTAGAGTCTATGACGTCATCATTCAGCTCATAGCTGCTTCTGGCAATTTGAAGCCTCTCTCTCCATCATAAAGTGAAACTGACACACTTCTTTTCTGTTAAAGAATCTGTAGGGAAGTCTAGTCCACTCGTCAGACTTTCTTGGAAGTTCTTTTCACAGGCCCCTGACTATCAGATGGTGAAAGACAGCTATTGGGTTCTTGGTTTTGCTTGAAAACAGAGAATTGTCCATTTTCATTACCATTTGAGAAATGTGGTTACACCCAGGATTTCACACAAGAGCTTGTGGTTGTGAACTGAATCTGACGAAGCATTCTCTATACTAAGCAACACTGTTTCACTACCTTAAAAAGTACTTCATGTTTTTTTTTTTTAAGTGTGAATCTTATTGAAAACATATCAGAAATAAGAATCATTTTTATGACCTGAATTTCCCTCTATGGTCACCTGGAGATAGAAGACCTTCACTGTAGCCTGATGTTCACAAGCCCCCGATGACTTTCTGTGCATCAAAGTTAATATCAAGTGCATCTTTTGTAGTACTGAGGATTGAACCCAAAGGCATTCTGCCATTGAACTACACTCCCAGCCGATCGATTGATTGATTGATTCAGGGTCTCACTAAGTTACCACGTGCTGGCCTTGCACCTGCAACCCTCATCTCAGCCTGGGATAACAGGCATATGCCACTATGCCTGGCTTTAGTGCACATCCTTTTATTACTCAAAGCTCAGTCTTTGTCCTCAACCAATGTTGATTCAAATAACCGTGGACAAGGTTTTGAGGAAAAGGAAGAAGAAATTGTATTGATTTTCCAGAAAATGGGGAATGCAGTTAACTAGCATTCCTAAATGATTGCTTGCTCCTCACAAGTAGAAAAGCCAGGCTTTCACGGGAAGAAATCCAAGGACTAAGCTGCAGGTGTGTTTATCGGGGGACATAATTCTCGTGCAAATGGTCTCCTCAAGATAGTGTATCTCAGACCCGCAGGCACTGGGTCTTCATTCCTGTGGTCAGCGAACTGAAGGAGATGAAATAAAGTTCATCTTGTTTCCCCTGCAGTTAGGGAAGGGGAGAAGGAAAGGAAGGAGAAAGAGAAGGAAAAACAAAACAAAAAGTGAGGGTTTTGGAAATAAGCCACCTGTTGGCTGAGCAGGTTCAGAGCATGCGACGCAGCCCCACTCCACCTCTCCCTGCACATCCCCACTGCACCCCGGGAACCTACACGCCGCCTGTGTGCTGAGGGAGGCAGGGAGGTGCAGGGAAGGTGCCTTGGGAGAAGAGAGGGAAGAGTATGGCAACTGAGAAGGATGACCTTGCATTTCACATAGCTACTCACCTGTTTCTGAAAACAGAAACAAACAACAAAAGGGTGCATGAGAATCAGTCACCAAAAGTGTGCAGTGCCAAGGGAGCAAAGAGAGAGACAAATCCTGGATTGCACAGATTGCAGTCTATTAGTGACTTGCAGACAGAAGCATGTCTTGGGTAGCAGCAAGACTGGCGGATCCCTGTACCACAAGACGGGAGGAAGGTGTTCATATTCTAAGTTAGACAAGGGAGAGGCGGGGCTGTGACCAGAATGTAGCTGGGCTTTCTCAAAAATTATTAACATGTCAAATCAGTTACGATATAGTCTGGGAGTCCGTGGCCAGCCTTGAAATGCTGGGCTGAATATCCAAATGACTTTGCTTATCCTCTAGGATTTGGGGTGTGTGCCAGGGCCACCTGGCAGGCAAAACGATGGTTATGGCCAAGATGACCGACCATAGTCACGTCAGGCTGGATCCCTGCACATCACAGGTGGGAGCCCACGTGGAAGCGCGTGTGATTCAGGTGAGCTACTGTGGGATCCACATTCCAGAAAGACAATGTAAAGACAGTGCTGGCCGGGCTTGTAATCCCAGGACTTGGGAGCCTGAGACAGTAGGATCGCAGGTTTGCTGCCAGCCTCAGCTGCTTAGTGAGGCCCTCCGAAACTTAGTGAGACCCTGTTTCCAAATAAAGAATAAAAAATAGGGCTGGGGGTGTAGCTCAGAGGTAGAATGCCCCTGGGTTCAATCCCAGTACTGGGGGAGGGGAGATGACAGTGCTGCTTCTGCACCCGGGAAACAGAGGGAGACATTTGATTGAAAGCTCGAGACAGCAGAGCCCGTAACAATTTCATATATCCATGTAACCCCGGTGCCCAACATGTTGATGACACAGAAAGAGAAGAAAGAATGATTGAAAGAATGGAGGATGGATGGATGGATGCATGGATGGATGGATGGATGGCTGGATGGCTGGATGGACATCGACTTGAGAAAGTGCCTGCCTCCCCTACTTATTCCGTGGTCATTCACACTGGGGCCTCGGCCTACTTCTCCTCCTATTTCCCCTCTAACACACCCTGAGCCCTCAGCAAGAGCGATCCACTTGAAACATGAATCGGGTCTGGTTTGAATCCCCTACTTAGGACTTAAAATAGACTCCGACTCTTTGCCGTGGTCCACAGGCCTGTGTGATGGGGTCCTCGGCGAGCTCCCAGGCCCCTCTCCTGTCCACATCCCTTTATGCTTTACTCTCCAGCCTCCCTGAGCTTCCGGAGTCCAGAGCCGCTCTCCCTTCATTCTCTGCCATACTAACACTTTCTTTTTCTTTCTAGAACTAAGCACTTGGGAAATATTTTGATCATTTATTTGAAATCACGATTATTGTCAGTCTTGTGCTCTTTCTCTGTCTTGTTCACAGCTGATGATTCCCCAGTGCCTGCAACAGAACCTGGCCCTCGATAAAAAAGACTATGAAGGAAGAATGAATGAATGAATAGTGAATGGATGAATGGATGGATGGATGGATGGATGGATGGATGGATGGATGGATGGATGCAACCTTGGCATCCTGAGGGCTCTGAGAAATACCAAGTGAATCCTCCCAGGGCCGATGCATCAGAGGCAGCAGACAGATGCTCCACATGGGCAGGCCAGGAGGAAGAAATGTGAACGACTGTAGCTAAGATTCGTCAAGCTGTACTCTCTATGTCAGTCATTTCCCCCACATCTGACATACAGTTCAGGGTAATCTTTTTCATTAAAATTGATTATATTTCGTGGTTGTCACAGCCACTCTTGGAGGTAGGTCAAGTTGTTTCTCCTACTTGGTAGATAAGTAACTGAACAGAGGGTCCCCTGGTCCATTTTCTGTGGCTATAAAAAAAATAATTGTATAATTTTGTTGGGGGGTGGGGGTAATGGGGATTGAACCCAGGGGCATTCTACCTCTAAGCTATACCCCCAGCTCTATTTTATTCTTTTATTTTGAAACAGGGCCTCACTAAGTTGTGGAGGGCCTCACTAAATTGTTGAGGATGGCCACAAACCTGTGATCCTCCTGTCTCACCATCCCAGGTACTGGGATTACGAGCTTGCCACACCATGCCTGGTTGAGATTGTATAACTTATAAAGAATAGAAACCTAGGTGGGCGTAGTGGCGCACACTTGTAATCCCAGTAGTTGGGAGGCTGAGACTGGAGGACCTGAGTTTGCGGCTAGCCTCAGCAACTTAGTGAGAGCCTGTTTCAAAATAAGGAATAAAAAAAAAAATAGGACTGGGGGTGTAGCTCAGAGGTAGAATGTCCCTGGGTTCAATCTCTAGTACTGCAAAAAAAATAAATAAATAAATAAAAAAGAATAGAAACCTATTTGTCCTCAATACTGAGCCTCACACCCTGTCTACATGTGTTTGTTCGCAGGCAGTGTGTAGATTGGGTGCGTGAATTTGCAACCTGGGGGAGCATCCGTGACCATCCCCTGCACACTGGGACACCTCCCACTGGCCCCCCAGCCTCCAGCCTCACGCCATAGCAGCAGTGTCCTTCACAATGCCACCAGGCCCCACATGACAGCTAAGAAAGAGGCTGGCCACCTAGCCAGTGCTCAGGCCCGAGGTCACCCCGCTACCGCCACTTGCCTGTGGCATGTCCCCTGTACCCCAGAATTTCTCCCTGCTGTGAAGTGGGAAGAAGAATCCCATCTGCTTTCTTGGCACATTCAAACTGCTAGAACAAAATACCGCAGAGCGCGCAGCTTACCAACAGTAGAAACATGCTTCCCACAGTTCACAGCTGGCTGCTAGGATGGTATACAAGGAGACCAGGCAGCCCGGCATGGGGGCTGTGGCAGATCTGATGCCTGGGCGGGCCCGTTTCCCCACAATGCACCTTCTTGCTGTGTCCTCACATGGTGGAAGAGGCGAGCTAGCTGTCTGGAGTCTCTTTGATAAAGTCACTGATCCCAGTCACCTCTCAGAGGCCTTCCTCCTACTAGCACCACCTTAAGGGTTAGGATTTAAACGTGAATTTAAGGAAAACACAAATGTTCAGATCACACAAATGTTCAGATCATAGCACCTACCTCAGAGAGTTGGTGAGCACTGACTTACAAGTTCTTCAGCTCACCTGTGACTTAAGACCTAAAGTTAAAGCCCCATATTATATGCCACCTCAACATTTAGGGGTGACCAGGGAAGTCTCAAATGGCATAACCGTATGTTCCCCTGCCCACACTGCTCTTGGGGCTAAGTCCTCCTAGCCAACTAACCCTCCCTTCAAGAGGGACCAAGTACAGTTCCTGCTTATCCCTCGGCAGCAGGATTCTGCTCTGCGCTAGCCTGCAGCCTGCAGAGCTGTGGAAGCAAGCCGCTCGCCTCTTCCTGTGGGAACCAAGGGGCCCCACGCTGCTGATCCTGCAAAGCCTGCCTCCATGTGGCCTGGATGACCAGTGAGATGGCCCCTCCTCCCCGGACTGTGATGTGCGTGACTAGCAAACTGCCAAGGCGCCATGTGTCTAGGGTCAGATGTCACACTTTAGCCATCTTTAGAGCCCAGGGGCAGGAAGCTCCACCTCACTAACAGTGTGAATGGGAGGCATCAAAATGCCACAAGGGAGTGTTTCTTCCTCTCTCTCTTTCTCTTTCTCTTTCTCTCTCTGCTTAGGATTGAACCCAGGCGTGTTCTACCTCTGAGCTACACCCCCAGCTCTATTTTATTTTTTTTTAGTTTGAAACAAGGTCTCACTAAGTTGCTGAAGCTGGCCTCCAACCTGGAATCCTCCTGTCAGAGCCTCCCAAGTACTGGGATTACAGGTATGGGCCGCCATGCCTGGCTATAAGGGAGTGCTCAACAGGTGAGGGCTGTAACTATCCCTGCACTAACTGCTTCTATAAGAAGAAAAATCACATTTGGCTTTGGATTTTAGAACGCCCTTCTATGTGTGGTATCTCATTAAACTAGTCAGCAGCTCAAGAAGACATGTATTACCATCTCCATTTTATACGCAAGGAAAATGAGGCTCAGAAAGGATGATTTTTGCCATTGGGATCATAAGCATAACAATTATTTATGGGATCCTGATGCTGCCAGGTACTATCGTCCCCCACGCCGGACCCTCAACTGTGAGGACCCAATGGAGACGATAATCACGCGTTGCTGGTTCAAGCTTCTTTTATTGTACCTCTCTCTCTCTCTCTGTATCTCTCTCTCTGGGAACGAGGATGTTGCCCAAGCAGTAACAGTGACAGTGACAGTAATCGTTCTCTTAACCCTGACAGTAACCGTCTCTCTGGTCGCAATTGTCTCTCTCACCCCACTCTCGTTCTCCGTAACCGTTCCTCGCAATAGTAGTCGTCCATCCCTCTAGGGCGAGAGGTGGAGTACTCTTAAAGCCAAACAGGGCTTGAGCCACGAGGTGCCTGCATACAGCTCTCACCTGGGAGCACTCTCAGGCCACGGGCTCTGGCGTGCTGGTGCATGCGCTCTAGCGTGGCGCAGCCCTAGGATGTTACCACCTGCAGCTGCTCCTGGCACTCTGCCAGGCGCCATCTTGAGGCGAGGTCTAGCCGGGCCCAGCTAAGACCCCAACAAGATACTATGGAAACACATCATCCCATGTTCTTGAGAGAGTGCTGCAAGGTGAGTACTAATGTGACTAGTTAGCCAATGAAGAAACTGTGGCTTGTAGAACTTAAATAACCCCAAATCCCAAAATCTTAATTGGCAGAGGGGAAGATCTGCACCGTATCCTGCCTGGACCCAGAGTTCACATCCACTGGACACAGATCAAGTTTATGGAGGCAACGTTGAAGCCACTTGTGAAATCTTCCCACAGAAAAAAATATTGTGCTTTCACCCAGATGGTCTTGGTTCACTCAACCAGGTTGATTTTATGATTTCTAGTCCCAAGGAGGAGTCCCTTATTAGAGGATAATTACAGTTAGAATTCCAGAAGAAAAAGTTTGTTTATTATTTTTATTTTTTTGTGGCAGTGGAGATCGAACCCAGGGGCATTCTACTTCTGAGCTATACCTCCAGTCATATTTTTTATACTTTATTTTGAAACAGGGTCTCACGAAGTTGGGGAGAGCCTTACTAAGTAGCTGAGATTGACTGTGAACTCGGATTCTCCAGTCTCAGGCTCCCAAGTACTAGGATTACAAGTGTGTGCCACCATGCCCGGCTGAAAAGGTTCATTTTAATATTGGATTTAAAAATAGGAAAATGTCCAGCCAGACTTCAATTATCTACTGAGCTATAATCACCTCTAAATATTCAACCCAGGAAATATTAAGACAGCAGCTAAATATTTTAATGGGAGAATATCATTACAAGTTCTAAATGTCTGATTCATTTGAAAGTTGCTTTATACACTGTTTACATGATACATATTATGTCTTTGAGTATAGTAAATTTGGCCATAACTGGCTTCATGTTATCAAATTTTGATTCTGACAACATAAATATACATGAAAGGAATTCTAAATACATTCTGAGCTTCCACTTATAATGTAGAAAGACAAAAGAGAAAGTTTAGCCCCCAAAACTATTAGGCATGCATAAATAATCTAAAAAAATGATTTTTCTAATCCTATCAGGGTGATGAGGTCACTAGATGACCAGGTAAACTGAGGACACGAGAAATTTTAATTTTAGTCGAGCAAGAGACATAGAGATGGCAGCTGAAGGGAGTTAAGAAGACAACTGAAATGTGCGTGAATTCTTAAAGGTTGACTAGCAGCTGCCATGACAGTTTAGATCCCTGGGAGGCACAGACCCAGGCGGCCACATCCATAGCTCTTTCCCATGGGTCTCTACTGGATATTCGTGGCAAACTTGGAACAGGAGAAATCCTGAGGGATCTCTCTCTTCATGGTGCAGGAGTTCTGAACCTGACAAGGCTTGTGGGAAGAGCAGGGTCATCCAGAGAAGCCTGTCCGTTTCTGGGAATTCTATAAATACAAGGTAGACACTAACCCAGAGGACCAGCGTTATAGTTTGGATTGAGATTATCTCCCCAAGGCTCCAGCGTTGAGGGCTTGGTCCCCAGTGTAGCCATGCTCAGAGGTGAGACTTTGGAGAAGTGATTGGATCATGAGGGCTCTGATATCATCAATGGATTCATCCATTGAGGGGCTCTTAATTTAATGGATGATTGGGAGGTGATAAAAACTGTAGGAGGTAGAGGTAGGGCCCAGGTGAAGGAGTGGGTCCTTGTGGATGCACCCTTGAGGATCATATCTTGACCCCAATTCCTCTCTTCCTCTCTCTCTCTCTCTCCTTCTGTTGTGGGGTAACACGGTCCCACTCTTGGGTCCTTGGCCTCGGTGATAAAAAGAATTTTAACACATGCCAGTCAGGAACAAAAGGCAGTTATTTATTCAGGAAAACAAGGGACTCGGGAAAGCAGGTAAACGGAGGTCTTCTGAGTCACGGAACAGGAGGGCAAGAGAGAGAGTCTTTGCCTCCTGAGTCCTTATATAGATTTCCAAGAGGGGGTTGGCACAGAAGCAGTCTGGACCTCCTCTTCTCAGGTATAGGTGGTTGTTCCAAGAAAGGGTGGGCACAGAAGAAGTCCGGACCTCCCCTCTCTCAGGTTTTCAAAAGATGGGAGGTCGCTGGCTGAGATCTGACCTTCGTCCTAAGGAATCTCAGGTGGGGGCAGGGATTCAGGGGATTAAAAAGGTGTAGCCCACTTAGAATTTTCTCCTAAGATTTTGGGCACACCCTATAGGGTGGAGCCAGCTAGAACTCTCGGTGTTAAAACTATATTTTCCTCCCCCCCCCCTCTCTTCTTGCTGACTGTCATGAGGGGAGCAACTCTCTTCCACATGCCCTTTCATCATGATGTTCTCCCTTGCCTCCGGCCCAAAGCAGTAGAGTTAGCTGACCATGGACGGACACCCTGAAACCATGAGCCACAACCGATCTTTCCTCCATTAAGTTGTTTTTCTTGGGTATTTTATCACAGCCATGAAAAGCTGACTAACACAACAACGCAAGAAGCATGAAATCCACCCACATCTCAGATGCTTCTCTGATACGGAGCAAAAGCTGCTTGCTGCCCAGGGAGGAGTAGCAAGCCCACTTGGTGCCTTCATCTTACTCTGCTTTGACACAGAGCAAAAGTTGTCAGGGAAGGGAGGGGAACTCCACTCCCATCCAAGATCCCCTGCTGATACAAGGTTGAGCTCAGCCCCCAAAAGGAGGAGAGGTCATTTGTTTTCTAGAGCTGCCATAAGAAAATGCCACAGTCTGAGTGGCTTAAACCACAGAAATATGTTTTCCCTCGGTTCTGAAGGCTCTGTAAATCCAGGATCAAGATGCTCATATGGTAGGGCTGCTATCCTCTGAGGCCTCACTCCTGGGCTTACAGATGGCACCCTCCTGCTGCCTGTTCGTGTGGTTGTCCTCCATGGGCATCTGAGTCCTGATCTCTCCTTATGGGGACAGCCAGCCCTATTGGATTAGAGCCCACCCTACAGCTTCATTTGAACTTAAGCACCTCTTTAAAGACCACTTGAGTACCCCGTGTTGAGACTTTAACATATGAACTGTGGGTGGGGACACACTCAAGCCATAACAATCAGTAACCTTGGGCTAGTTCAGGAACTGAGTAAGTGCCAGAGTTTGCAACTGGGAGGAAGATTGAGAAGAAAGCCCACCTCCTGAGACTCAGATACACAAGTCAGTCTAAAACTGAAGCTGGAGAAGGGGACTGAAAACATTCCCGAGATGCCATTCAATAGGTGAATGAATAAATTAATTGTAGTATACCCAATCAATGGAGAATTATTCGGCATTAAAAAGAAAGAAGCTGCCAAGTATAAATGGAAGAAGCATAATGCATAAAAGAGTAAATTTTTATTATATTTAAATTAAACCTTAGTAATTTAAAAATCTCTTTGAGGATGTTATCATTAGGAAGAACCAGGTTAAAAAAACTATACACAGGAGCCGGGCGTGGTGGCGCACGCTTGTAATCCCAGCATTCGGGAGGCTGAGACCGGAGGATCCGGGTTCGCGGCCAGCCTCAGCTACCTAGTGAGGCACACTGCAACTTAGTGAGACTCGGTTTCAAAATAAAGAATAAAAAATAGGGCTGAGGATATAGCTCGGAGGTAGAATGCCCCTGAGTTCAATCCCCAGTAC
>PVLC010024867.1:0-12500 GCA_004027655.1 Graphiurus murinus
TTTTTTTTGTTTTTGTGGTACTGGGGATTGCACCCAGGGGCATTCTACCTCTGAGCTACACCCCCAGTCTTATGTTAATTTTCTTTTGATACAGGGTCTCACTAAGTTGATGAGAGTGTCACTACTTGCTGAAGGCTGTCCTTGAACCTGCCATCCTTCTGTCTCAGCCTCGCGCAAGTACTGGGATTGCAGGCATGGGCCACTGCACCCTGCACAATTAGTCTTCTTTAAAGACCTGAAGGGGTGACCCAAGGAAGAGGGGTTCAATTGGCTCCGGGGCCCTGCAGGAGTGAACTGGGTAGGAGCTGAGGATGGACGAGACAGTGGGAACATTCCCAGGGGTTGTGAGCACCAGCGGAGGGAAGTGTTCACCTGGAGGCTGAAGTCAGCGTGAGGAGTACTGTGCACCAGCACTGGCCCTTCCCGGAGCTGAGCTCCTGTGTGTCTGGCAGAAAGGACAGAGCATCAAAGACAGACACACTGAAAGGAGAAGCATGGTCCCTCAGGTGGGTGGATGTGTCTGCCCAGGCAGGTTTGCCAGGTTCTCTGACAAACAACCTGGAGGCGGGAGGGGAGAAACTGAGATGGGGGTGAACGGCACTGCGAAGAACAGCTCATAAACACAGCAATGTTCTTCTCTCCTGAAGAGCAAGCTCAGCTGGCTGCAACTTTTGGTGGGGGAGTCCTATTCCCTTAGGAATGCTGGGGCGGTGATAGCTCAGTGGAGGGACCAGTGCACCCCAAGGTCACAGAAGCTCCCATTTAAAAAAATTTTTTTTTGCGGTACTGACTGGGGATTGAACCCAGCGGCATTCTACCTCCACACCCCTAGCCTATTTTTTATTCTTTATTTTGAAACAAGGTCTCACTAAGTTGTGGAGGGCCTAAGTAGCTGAGGCTGGTCACAAACTTTCTATCCTCCTGTCTCAGCCTCCTAAGTACTAGGATTACAAGTGTGAGCCACCACGCCCGGCTTCTATTTTTTATTCTTTATTTTGAAACAGGTTCTAAGTTGCAGAGGGCCTCACTAAAGTAGCTGAGGCATGGTGGCGCAATCGTGTAATCCTAATACTTGGGAGGCTGAGATAGGAAGATCACAGGTACAAGGACAGCCTCAGCAAGTAGTGAGACTCTTATCAACCTACTGAGACCCTGTTTCCAAATAAGAAATAAAATTGGGCTGGGGGTGTAGCTTGAAGGTAGAATGCCTCTGAGTTCAATCCCCAGTACTACAAAAAAAAAAAAAAAAAAAAATCATTGAGGCTGGCCATGAACCAGGATCCTCTGGTTTCAGCCTCCCAAGTACTAGGATTACAAGCATGCTCCACCACACCCGGCAGAAGTTTCCACTCTTGACAGCAGCTCAGCAGGTCTCCCATGGTGGGAGAAGAGCAGAGAGGACAGCTGGGACTCAGGGTGGGCGCCAGCACCATCGACACGTGCCCACACCCTCCTTCCCTGACCTCCAGCAGTGGGCGCAGGCCTCCATTGTACAGAGGAGGAAACAGCGTGAGGAAGGGGACAGCCCCGGCCACAGTTTTCCCCCAGCCCAAGCGGGTCTCCTGGACAGCAGGCTGCTGTCCCCCAGCCCACTCCCTCCTGTGTCCTGGCCTCTGGGACCCACTGCAAAGCCCATTGGGGCTGAGCACGGAACCAGAGCAGCCCATGGGCCATCCGTGGTCTCTCAGCCTCTTGGCAGCTTTTAGAGGTGAAGGGTGGCAGGAAAGGTAGAGCGCCCAGGGCCGCAGGAAAAGGAACTAAAGTTGCCACAACCATTTGCTCAGTTTATGTATCCATGCATATCGCCCCAGCATCTCCTCTGGTCCAGCCCTGTACTGGATCCTGGGGATACAGAGAAGAAAGGTGCACCCTGCCCCTGGCCCATATTAGAAGGGAAAGGGGGCTATGTGCTTTTTTTTATTTTTATTTTTATTTTTTTATATTTGCAGTTCCAGGGATTGAACCCAGGGGCGTTCTACCTCCGAGTTACACCTCCAGGCCTATTTTTTGTTCTTTATTTTGAAACAAGGTCTCACTAAGTTGCAGAGGACCTCACTAAGTAGCTGAGGCTGGCCGCAAAACTGTGATCTTCCTGTTTCAGCCTCCCAAGTACTGGGATTACAAGCGTGCACCATCATGCCCAGCTCCATGTTTTTAGATCCTGAATGAGCAAGATAAAGAAGGCAGAAACAATTCCAAACCAAGTGTGGTCTATGGTGACTGCCTGCTATTGGCTGGATAAATAGAAAAGTAGCAGGTGCCAAGATGGATGTGAGACAGTCTCCCAACTCCACGAGCTCACAATACCATGACCCTGGCCGTGTGCAGGTCACCTGTTGCAGGTGAGCAACAACCAGGACAAACAAGGTCTGCTCTGCCCCCTGTACAGAAGCCCCATTATAGGAACACTGCTAAAAATTTTTTTTTTTTTCGGTACTGGGGATTGAACTCAGAGGCATTCTACCTCCGAGCTATACCCCCAGCCCTATTTTTTATTCTTTATTTTGAAACCGGGTCTCCCTAGGTTGCGGAGTGCCTCACTAGGTAGCTGAGGCTGGCCGCGAACCCGGATCCTCTGGTCTCAGCCTCCCGAATGCTGGGATTACAAGCGTGCGCCACCACGCCCGGCTAACACTGCTAAAATATTATCTAGACACTTTCACCTGCACTTATAGGTCCAAGGGGAAATAGTTTTCTTGTTTATGTACTGGGGGTTGAACCAATGGGGCATTCAACCTTCGAGCTACCTTTTTACTTTATTAAATTATGAAAAGGGTCTAGTCAAGTTGCTAAGGTCTGGCAAAGTTGCTGAGGCTGGCCTTGAACCTTTAGTCTCAGCCTCTAAAGTGCTGGGATTACAGGTGTGTGCCTGCACCCAGCTGGAAGTAATTTAAAACACAAATGCTTCCCAGCAGGGCAGTGGCTGAGCAGGGTGGCTGCCCCACACTTAAGCTGCCAGGTACTCAAGTGCCTCTGGGGGCTGATGATAGATAGGAGCTGAAAATCACATCAAGGATGATGGGAGCCAGTTTTCTGTCCAGGAACCGAGTTAGAAATATGGAAAGAGAAGCCAGAATGAACCTTGTGGTGTTGGACTAGAATTAATGGTACCAGTTATCTCTTCAGTTTTCAGTATCTATGTAATGCACACAGAGTTACTTTCTGTGTCCATCCAGATGCTTGGAAGCAGCTGACTCCAGTAGAGTATTGGAACAGAGGGTTTTTTGGTTGTTTTACTTTTTGTGTACTGGGAATTGTCCCCAGGTGTGGTCTACCACTGAGCTACACCTCCAGCCCACTTTATTCTGATCTTACTAAGCTGCAGAGGCTGGCTTCGAACTTGTGATCTTCCTGCCTCAGCTTCCCAAGTAGCTGGGATTACAGACATGCACCACCTCCAAATTTTTCTAAATACAATCTCCCTGAAAGAGAACCAGAGCTCCTTGGAGAAATGGCTGATTCCAGGACCGTGGTGTCTCAGGAAGTAAGAAAATATTCAGAGCATTAAGGGGAGGTGTCAGAACCTAAAAGTCAACTGTAGGGAAGCACACAATGGCGAAACCTGTAACAATTCAAGCATCAAAGCAATTATAGCAATGTATTATATACCATTGAACAAAACAGAACCCTAGGACCACAAAGACATAAATAAGTGTGTGTGTGTGTGTGGGGGGGAGAATGCAAGAATAAAGTGATATAGTGGAATTTGAAAATCACGACTGGCAATCATTAATAGTAATAATTGAAAAATATCAGTGGATGCTAAAATTAATGGTAAAATTTTGATGAGAAATAGGCTCAAAATATCTTCCCATCAAGTCCTGTTTTAAGTACAAAGGGATAAGAGTTAACTTTATAGTGGAGCCGGGGCAGACACTACATTCTCCAAGTTGTCAAAGTGAACATCCTCCCTCTGTGCTCGGACCAGTCGACACCGTGCCACTCCGTGGACACGGTGAGACAGCAGTGCGTCTCCCTCCAAAAGCAGCGGCCAGTGCTGGGAAACACCAAACACAATCTGAGGGACATTCTATGGCAACTGTCCTGTGATACTAAAAAATGCTAAAGTCATGAAGACCAAGAAGTGTGTGTGTGTGGATTGAAGATTAACTAAATGCAGCACCTTAGCTGGAGTGGACCCTTCTGCTCTGGAGGGCATTATCGGGACAAGTGGAAAATCTAAAAGGGTTCTCAAGAGTTAGTGGGTGGGGTGTAAGGGAGCTCTTTGTGCAGTTCCTCTAACTTCCCCGTAAGTTTGGAATAGCACAAGGATGGAAAAACAGCTAAAGGTCTGCAGAAAGTGTAAAACTATAAAACCGTCCTGAGTTACTTCAAGTTAGAAATGAGTGAAAACTGTTTAGAATTAAAGTAAGACATTAGTGAGAATATTTAACTTTGTTCTTAGTTCTTTCCTTAGCATTGGAGATTACAAAAACGTTATCAAACAGAAGCAAACCTAATTAACTAAAAATATATTTGGAGGAGAAAGAACCACTGAAACTATAGACTAAAATGCTAAAAAGTTTAGAAATTACCTGTGCTCGTAAAGTCATTCAGCAAATACCATAACCCCAAACTGTTCTAAGGCACTGTCCCACCAAATACTGATTCTCATCAATTTTGAGGTATAGCAAGTCTTTCTGATCTGTGTGCAAAACCAGCTTCTGTAATTGTACACTTTAAAAGCAGTTTTGAGACAACTTTGGACATTGTCAATATCTAATCCAGTACCCCTACCAAACATCCCTTGAATCTTAGGGTGGCAATTCAATTGGCAGTACAGTACCAGTCAAGATACTTCACTGAGGAAAGCTGTCATCAGGAAGAAGCCTGCAATGGTTATGTGGCAACTCGACTGGGCTGAGACACCCAGAAGGCTGGGGAAGAGTTGTGTCTGTGAGGGTATAAGACTATGATTTGAAAGGGTGGACTGATGAGATCTCTCACCAATGTGGGGTGGCATCATCCAGTCAATTGGGGGGCTGAACAGAAAGGGCTTTCTGTGGCTGGGACATCTATTTTCCACTCCTGGTTCCCAGGTTACACACCAGTGTGCTCACTCCACAGCCTTCCCAGGCCTTTGGCACGGGATGCAATCACACCAGTGGCTTTCCTGGTTCTTCAGCTTAGACTGCATATTGTGGGACTTCAGGCCTCCGTAACTATGAGCCCATTCCATAATAAACTTCATGCCTCTTTATATAGTACTGGTTCTTTCTGGAGAACTGCACACAACATGGTCACTCTATACCTGTAGTTCCACATTCACGGATTCAATTAACTGCAGCTAAAAAATACTATTAAAAAAAAACCCCTGCAGCTTCACTGAACACCTACAGATTTTGTGTTGTTCTCTAAACAAGAACGTAACAGCTTACTTACATAGCACAACACTGGGCTAGGTATTAAGTAACCTAGAGACTTAAAAGTATACAGGAGGATGTGTACAGGTCACATGCAAAGATGTCATTTCAAATAAGGGGCTTGATAATCTGCAGATTTTGGTATTCTCCACGGTGGGAAGGTCTTGGGAATCCCCAGAGAATGTACACGAGTCTGCTGGAGGTTAGGGTTGGCAGGTTAGGTTCCCCAGCTGCCCTGAAGGCTATCTCCTGGATGAGAGGAATACTCCCTCTACACATCTCCACCTATGGCAAGCTTATACTGGGAGGCTCTAAGAGAGGCCAAAAGGGAAGGCCTATAGCAAAGGCAACAAATGAAAAATTACGTTTGACCATGATAGGAGGCAGAAGTCTGGGATGACTTTTCTAACTTGTGCTACCGGAAAACAAATGAGGGCTTACCTATTAAATAGAATGCATCAGCCCTACAAAGGTCTCACTAGTTATTCTTGTTCAATGGTAGAGGCCACAACACAGGAGGCAAATGTCATCAGTTTCTTTGGTTCTCCCAGCCATTTCCACGGTGAAGCCCCTACTTAAGATTTAACTCTTGCAAATCTAACTCTGGACAGGAAAGGCATTATTACCACCTAACCTTGCAGTTCCCCCAAGTACCACTGACAGTGCTTCTTCCTGAGTCCAAGCCTTCACACCCTGCCATTCCCAAACTACAGTCCTGGAAAAGAACCTGCCACTCAGTCTAAGTCCACCTGCTGCACTCCTCCCTCCAGGGTTCCACCCACTCTCTTCTCCCACTGTGGGTGATCCTGGGACCCACAGGTTCCCAGATGCATTAACCCAACCTTTTTTATTGCAATGCCAGGTGCTTCCAACAATGTGCTCAGTGCTAATTTTCACTATCTTACTACAAGGATAAGAAATAAGAAGCAACAGTGACTAGTTTCAAAGTAGTCAGATATAAGCAAGCTAGCACATCAGGTATGATGCCCCTTCTTTTGGAGATGTTGGGGGGTGACTGCTACTCTGGAAAATTTCCTGTCCTGGGGCAGATATAATTTAGGCTTTGCAGGCCAAAGTCACTGCTTCAAGTATTCAACAGCAAACTTTTGTAGTATAAAAGTAGCTACAGACAAAATGTAAACAAATGAGCATTGCTATTTCATATTTTTCACTTGGTAAGTTTTAAAAATCATTTAAGAGTGTAAAGCCCATTCTTAGCTCATGGACTGTACAGGTGATAAACTAGATTTGGCTTATGAACCTAGTTTGCTGGCCTCTGGCTTAGAACAACAAAGCAATGGACAGGGTGGACAACTACACAAGAGATTTGGTCAGGAAGTACTCTATCTTTGAAACTTATTTTTGGCTGAATGTTTCATAAGTTTTACATTCCTGTACGACAAGTAGGGTGGGAAAATGGGAATTTGACTGTAACCTTTGGCAGCTTTCATGAGGCCCAACTCACATTCTCATCAAGTATTCCATCACTGTTCATGTGTTGGTTGAGAAAGGACCTAGAGACCACACTCAATGGACTTAGTGCCTGCCCACCTACATGTAATGCTCACCAACTACTGAATGAAACAGAACAGAAGTATCGGTGATAGAGACATTACCAACTTTCAGTCTAAGATTTACATGAGAATCATTAAAAAATGAGAAATGCAATGTTGAATGTATTGAAAATATTTTATAATCAATTCTCTAGAATCCTAGCCATCTGGTACAGGAAAAAATTATATGGTGGAACACTTCAGTATTTTTAAACAATGAAAAGAAATATTTGAGTAGAGGATGGCAAAAGAATTTTACAAATATAAATTCAGGATTCCTCACATTTTCCATAGAGCTGCTAAACAGTAAAAGTATTCAAGAAATAGATGACAGTTGACCTCAAATTCAAAACACCAAAATCAAATAGCCACTTACATTAGGAGAATTACCAAAATTTTCTGTAAATTAAACAATGACAGCAAAAGGCACAAAAAGCCCATTTCATTTATGGTGTCTCAGCTGATTCTTTAAGTAGATAAACATGGGGGTGTGAAGAATGGCCAAAGCGGGGCCCAAACTGTCTTCCAGTAATTATTAATTCTACTGTTTGTAGTTTTGTTGTCCAAGGACAAAAAGCTCCAAACCACCAACTTCTGCTGTCACTTTCCAGAGAAAAGCAGGTGGTGTTTTCCTGTTGCCCATTTTTACTATGCTTTGAGCAATAAAATAGCAGATACTGTCCTAAAATAAATGAGAGTATTTCATTATCCAACCAGAAATGCCAACCTCTTCCCAACTCATTGCTCTGCCTTGGAAGATGAACGTATTTATGAATCTTTATTTTATTCGCCTGAGACATTATGCACGATCCATTATAAAACATACAGGTAATACATAGTTCAAAAGCCTATCATGTTAATGGAATAAACACATGAAAATTAAACATGGTACACTGTGAAGGAAAATCATGGTTCATTTATTTTTATAAGAGACAGGTTATGAGTGCATGACATAAAAGCTTAAGAGTCATCACCAAACTGTGCTAGGGACATTGCAAGAGATTATGCAGGGAAAAAACTGTGCAAATTCATCTCCTCAGTATCAGATGTTAGGAAAAATATTTTTTCTTTAAATAGTCTTGTTTATATTCAGGAAAATAGATTTGATAAACTGAACAAGTAGACATCTGTCCCCTCTTTATGATCAAGTAACAGTATCACTGAAGGGAATTCCAAAGGAAAAAACCAAGATAAAAAACAAAACAAAACAAAAAACAACCCAAACAAATAAAAGCCAACACTCCTATTAAGATTTTTCTTTTAATATGCCATGAAATATCTTGATTGTATATTTTCCAAAGTACTTTTCCAGCCATATCTCCCAACCCTTCCAAAAGATTTTGCCAGTCTTTCAATGCAGTAAAAGATGCTGGATTAAAGTTCTGTCCATCTCCTCTTTTTGAAAGCAGTATAATACTAATGACTTTAATGGTGACACATTCTTACCTAATAAGGAAAAACATTTACAAATATCAAACCCAGTTTTGAAACATTTGCATTAATTCTGAACTGAATCAGCATTTTGTGGACTTTTTAAAAGCCAGGTCTGACTCACGACTTGCTGACAAACACATTTCTGCTGAGGAAGGGGGAAAAGTGAATGCTGCATTTGTCCATTGGCCCCAAAAGTGCTATTTTTACAAAGGGATACATCAAAAGCAAACATGCAATGGTTGTTTCAAATCTTTTACTGCAATATAACCATGAAGTAAACAATAATTAGACACCTACTAAATTTCCCCCAAAACGAACAAACAAAAAATGTAAACAGGAAAATAACTCTGCCTATACTTGTACAGCTTCTCAAATCATGTTAGAAGGGTCTCACATTCAATGATCAAGAAATTTTAAAATAGCAGTAATTATTTTCAATTTAAGAAAAAGTTCCCTTTCTCCCCCCTCCCCAGGTATTTAACATGAAAGAATGGGCTTCCTTACACATTAATTTTATACTTGTGTGAAGCAGCAACAATAACCATCAATAATTTGGCATTTCTGTTTACAGTTGCTCCAAAACCTTTCAATTTCAAAAAGCATTATCCAGTGTTGCCATGAAACAGATTGTAAATTCTAGGTAGCAAAGATTCTTTCGGAAACCAATGTTAGGTCAAAGAAATATAAAGCAGGGCATTACACTAAATTTCTGGATCTAGTACACTAAAAAGAATGAAACCTAGGAAAAATCTACTGTTTTATAGAAGAAATAAAGACCTGCAAAAGCTGATTTTTTGGTTGTATATTTTACACACTGTGTGGATTTGCAGCATCTGCTAATTGAAGCAGACATGCATTGTATTTATCCCTGCCCTATATTCTAGATCCCTCCCTCCCCACCCCAACAATCTACTACCGTATACCAAGTACTGCGGATATGAGCCCAAGTCATCCCAGACAATCCAGTGAACAAAGTTAGTGTAATGCACTGGTGTGAAGTATGAGATACAAAAAAGTCCCTTTCAATCTTCATCAAAATTCTGCTGTAGAAGAAAATTGGCAGCCAAATTCTCATTCTTCTCACAAGCAAAATATGCTTGTATCACAAGTCCTTCAGGAAATCCTAATGCCTTTAACTGGAAGAGAAGGAAACAATAAATTCATTGCACCAATGACACTTTTAAAATTTTTCCCACATATTATGGATTCCAGCATAACACTACTGATAGCATTACTTAAAAGCACAAAATACAGCTTGAGAGAATTTTACATGAACTCAGCCCTATCTGGATTTGGATTCACTGTCCAACTTAAGGGACTGGATGGAACCTTTACAAGTCACCTAAAAAGTTTTTGTTCTTCCTTAAAGCTGTTAGATTAACAGGTACTATGCAAATACGCACTGGCACCAACACTAAAAACCTTAAAAAATTTGTATATCAAATGGCTTCTAGTACCGTAAGGGTGAAGATGAGGATAAAAACACCTGGAGAAAGTTTAATCATCACATTGAATTATTCATATATATGTTTTATTTCTTTTTTGGTACTGGGGATGGAACTCAGGAATATTCTACACTCTAAGCCATACCCCCTAGCCCTTTTTAAAAATAATTTGAAATAGGTGGGGCATGCTGGTGCATGCCTGTAATCCCAGTACTTGGGAGGCTGAGACAGGAGGATCTGAGGTTTGAGGACAGCCACAGCAAGTAATAAGACTCTTATCAACCTCATCAACAGTGAGACCCTGTTCCAAAAATAAAATAAAATAAAATAGGGCTGGGAGTATAGTTTAGAGGTAGAATGCCCCAGGGTTTAATCCCCAGTATCACAAAAATAAGTATAGAAAAGAAAGAAAGAAGGAAGGTTGGGCGTGATAGCACACGCCTGCAATCCTAGTATTTGGGAGGCTGAGACAGGAAAATGCCCCTGGGTTCAATCCCTAGTACCACACAAAATAAATAAATAAATTAATATTTTTAAAATGGGGTCTAAGTTGCTGAGGCTAGCCTAAAACCTGTGGTCCTCTTGTCTCAGCCTCCTAAAGTGCTGGGATTATGTGCACCATTGTGCTCCACTTTAAATGTTTTCTTTTTTTTGGTGCATACTAGGGGATTGAACTCAGGGGTATTCTACCTTTGAGCTACACTCGCAACCCAATTCTATTTTTTATTTTGAAACAGCCTCACTAAATTGTTGAGGTCCTCACTATGTTGCTAAGGCTGATCTTGAACCTGCAAATCCTCTCATCTCAGCCTCTCAAAGTACTAAAATTATAGGCATATGCCACCACAACTGGCTAAATGTTTTATTTCTTAAAGTAACTCATGTGTTTCATTTGGATTGAACATTACTTGCAATCTCCTTAGCTTAATCAATACCTTATACTAGAAAAATAGGTGATCCATTATCAGTATCATTGAATGATACACTATGAAATCCAGACATATGGTATACTATTTCAATCTGCGTAACATTGTATATCTAGCATTTTAAATGGTGACACTAGCCAGGCCTGGTGGCAAAGAACTATAATCCCAGTACTTGAGGAGCTGAGACGGGAAGATCAAAGGTTTAATGCCAACTTCAGCCACTCAGCAACACTGTTTAGATAGAAGAGGCACAGTCCAATATTTCTATAAGAAACACACTTCAGATTCAAAGATGCAAATGTTGAAAATAGGAATGGAAAGAGATATACCATGCAAACTATAACCCAAAGAGAACTAAAGTAGCTATACTTCATTAGTCAAGATAGGTTTTTAAGATAAAATTGGTACTAGAGACAATATTTTATGATAAGGGTCAGGAAGACAAACCAATCATAATCATAACAAGAGAATCCCAAATAACATGAAACAAAAACTAACAACATGAAAGGGAGAGGCTGACAATCGATCAGTTGAAGACTTCACTACCACCTTAAGACCAAGAAGACAAGAGCATAGGCTCTTTGAACTTCTATTAAACAACATACTGCAGGCTTTAGGTGAGACAATTAGACAAAAAATAGAAAGCATTTTGGGAAAGAAGAAAAACTATCTCCATTTACAGATGACATGACCTTAAATACAGAACATCCTGGGGAATATATATAAGGTTATAAGACATAAGATCAGTGTATAAAATTAACTGCATTTCTCCCAGACAGAGTGACACACATCTGTAATCCTAGCTACTTGGGAGGCTAAAGCAGGAGGACCACAAATTTGAAACCAGCCTGGGCAAGTCAGTGAGACCTTGTTTCAAAAAGACAGAAAATTAAAAGGGCTGGTGGTATAGCTCAGTGGTAGAGCACTTGCCTAGCATGGGCTAAGTCCTGGGTTTAACCCCCAGCACTACAAAAAATGAAACTTATGAAACACATAATTATAAACCCTGAACACTCTTGCATATCATACAAATTACTGTCCAGATGACTGTGTATTACATTTGTCAGGCATAGTGGTGCATGTTTGTAATCCTAGTACTTGGGAGGCTAAGACAAGAGGATCGCAGGTTCACGGCCAGCCTCAGCTACTTAGTGAAGTTCTCAGCAACTTAGTGAGACCCTGTTTCAAAAATAAAGAATAAAGCCGGGCATGGTGGCACATGCTTGTAATCCCAGTACTTGGGAGGCTGAGACCAGAGAATCCAGGTTCGCAGCCAACCTCAGCTACTTAGTGAGGTCCTCCGCAACTTAGCGAGACCATTTCAAAATAAAGAATAAAAAATAGGGCTGGGGATGTAGCTTGGAGGTAGAATGTCTCTGGGTTCAATCCCCAGTACTGCCCCCCCCACAAAAAAGTATATTAAGTTATAATTCACTTTGTCTGACTTCCATCTCAAAAGATAAATCAGTAAGAACTGTTTACAAATATTAAAAACAAGGAAGAAATGGAATACCTAAACAGAATTAGATCTTGTTGGGTATAGTGGTACACGCCTATAATCCTATAATCCCTGTACTTGAGAAGCTGAAACAGGAGGATCACAGGTTTGAGGTCAGCCTCAGCAACTAAGCAAGACTCTGTTTCAAAACAAAAACATAGGGCTGGGGGTATAGTTCTGAAGTAGAATGCCCTGGGGCTCAATCCCTAATGCCATAAAACAACAACAACAACAAACAAACAAACAAACAAAAAACCTACTGTGGTCACTTCAGTGCCATG
>PVLC010024867.1:17500-24185 GCA_004027655.1 Graphiurus murinus
ACCACAGCCTGATTTTCTCTATCTCCAGGGATTCCCTACAACAAAATGCTCAAGCTTTAGAACAACCCATCATACAGAATCAGTGAAATATTACATACAGTAAAAGATGTACAGTCCATTTAATATCCTTGCCTAATATCCAAAAACTTAAAACCAGTTGTCTACTTCAGTTCAAAGTATGAGATTATTAAACTACACAGATTCAAATTTATTAGAAATGGCCTGCATAAGCAAGGCATGGTGGCACATGACTGTAATCCCAGTACTTGGCAGGCTGAGACAGGAGGATCACAGGTTCAAAGCCAGCCTCAATAACTTAATGAATCTGTCAGCAATTTAGTGAGATCCTGTTTCAAAATAAAAATAAAATAAGGGCTGAGGTTGTAACTCAGAGGTAGAATGCCCCTGGGCTCAATCCTCAGCACAAAAACAACAAAGAAATGGTGTGTGTGGTACACAGGAAATGTTCTCTAGTTGTGCTACCAGTAAGATACCTACTAGTAACATCTCATTTAAAAATATTGATATATACCATTAAAACTACATATAACCAAGGTTTAGTGTTACACATTGCTCTGACTTTTAAGCTTCTTAGAAACTTTTATGCCAGGCACAGTGGTGCATGCCTGTAATCCTAGTACTTGGGAGGTTGAGACAGGAGGATAGCAGGTTCGTGGCCAGGCTCAGCAAGTAGTGAGACTCTTCATCAACCTGATGAGAGATGCTGCTTCAAAACAATAAAATAAAATGGGGCTGGGAGTGTAGCTTGGAGGTAAGACTTTTGGGACACCCTATTTTTTTTTTGGTACTGGGGATTGAACTCCGGGGCATTCTACCTCTGAGCTATATCCCCAGCCCTATTTTTTATTCTTTATTTTGAAACCGGGTCTCACTAAGTTGTGGAATGCCTCACTAAATAGCTGAGGCTGGCCGTGAACCCGGATCCTCCGGTCTCAGTCTCCCGAATGCTGGGATTACAAGCGTGCGCCACCACGCCCGGCCAAGGCACCCTATTTTGATGCGCACAATTTACAGACTTTTCAACTACAACTCTTAAAAAGATCTTTTCCAATTCTTAGACTTTGAGCCAGGGATGATAGTGCCTACCTATAATCCCAGCTACTCAGGAGGCTGAGACAAGAAGTCTGCAAATTTGAGGTCAACCCAGGCAACTTAGTGAGACTCTTTTACCTTCACTTGTATGTTAACCAGTTAGTCTATGAAACAAATAGCAAATATATCAAAACACATTTTAAAGCCGACTCGGAATGGTGGCACACACACTTGTAATCCCAGTACTTGGGAGGCTGAGACCGGAAGATCTGGGTTCTCGGCCAGCCTCAGCTACTTAGTGAGGCCCTCTTTCAAAATAAAGAATAAAAAATAGGGCTGGGGAGGTAGCATGCCCTAGGGTTCAATCCCCCCGCAAAAATAAACTTTCATGAACGCATCTCTGTTTATGTATTTGCATTTGATGCTACGTAGTAGCTTTAAAATTCAGCAATGTGGGAAACATTTTTTTTTAATATCTCAAAACTTCACAAATTAGATCAAAGTATCTAGGCAGAATTCAAAATCAAGTATAAATTAGAGTCATTCCATAAAAGGCAGTAGTTCTATATAGAATCTGCCTGGGGGAGGTCTCCCCAAACAGATCTACAAAAAATGATCCAAACAATGATTTCTCAATTCCAAACAAAATAAATTACATAAACGAGCCGCCAGCATTTAAAGACACTACCCATGTGGATATTGAAAAAGAGAACTAAAAAAGATAAAATGATAGGACAAGACAAAGTCATGAATTTCACATGCAAAATGCACAGGCAACTAACAGGCAAAGGCAGAGCACAGTGACTAGCTAGGAGTTTCCAACACAAGTGCCACATAGAAATGAAGGAATGCACTGCACTCTGTGGACTGCTTTCTCCAGCAAGTTGTGATAGTGGATATCTAAGATGATATTTGGGGCAATTCAGACTTAATTAGGAAATTCGAAGCACTAAAGACAAATATAAAACAAAAAAAAATTTTTTTTTTTTTTGCAGTACTGGGGATTGAACCCAGGGGTCATTCTACCTTCAAGCTACACTCCCAGCCCTATTTTTATTCTTTAGTTTGAAATGGTGTCACTAAGTTGTGGAATGCGAAAGTAGCCGAGGCTGGCCGTGAACCCGGATCCTCTGGTCTCAGCCAAGTACTGGGATTACAAGTGTGTGTCACCACATCCAGCTAGAACAAAAAAATAAGCATTATTTAAATTACCTAGCATACACTCTTCTTCCCTAGTGAATTAACTCTTTTTTACAATCTTTGTTTCTCTGAGCCTTTATCTTCAATAGAATGAAGAAAAGTAAAATGTTTCTCACCATTAAAAGGTACTCCACTGCTCTGTCAGGATTGTTGAAACTGGCTCTCAGGGCTGCAATTACTTGCTCTCGCTCATAGCCCATTGACATGATCTCAGTTACCATATTCTCATAAGACTGACCTGTCACTAAAAATGAAAGGAGAGAAAAGGCCAGGAACATTTAATAAACATTCTCTATACATTGTGTGTGTGTGTGTGTGTATATATAATGTTTTTATACTACTGTTTAGAATTACAAAAACAAATAGCAGTATAAATTACAACAAACACATAAATAGACAAAATAATGGTCCCTCAGAGATGTCTAAGTCCTAAACCCGGGAACCTATATATAGGTTAGATTACCTGACAAAAGGGAAATGAGGCTATAGCTGTAACTGAGGTAGCTAATCGGCTGACTTCAAGATAGAGAACTCACCCTAGACTTACTGGGTGGGTCTAATTCATTACAGGATCCTTAAAAATAGGAGACAGAAAGGTCAGAGATGAGTGGGCAAAACAGGATCAGAGAAGCTAGGCTCTTGCCTTTGAGGATGGAGAAAGGGGCTACAAGCTGTGATGTGTGGAAAGCCTCCAGAGGGTTTTAAGGACAAGGGAACGAGTTCTTCCCCCAGTATTCAGAAAGAACACAGCTCTACTGACCCTCTTCATGTTAGCCAGGAAGCCCTGTGTCAAACTTCTAACCTACTTACTGTAAGATAGTAAGTTTGTGCTAACTTATTATAGCAGCAATGGAAAACTAGTACATTTTGTAGATGTAACAGAAATATTAGGTACAAATTAAGAAAATTTTAGCAGTTGGTCAGTGAAGGTAACCTGTAAGAGACATATGAACTCAATTTTGAAAACAGGTAGAAGGGCATTTTAAGCAACCAACTCTGATAGAACACATTTGCAGTTTTCTTTTGATACCTTTTATTATCAAAACAGTATCAAAAAGGTTAGTAGCTAGAAAAAAATCTCATACACTACATAAGGCTGATATTATTCCAGTAAGTCACTGTCTACAGGCTCTCTAAATCCTTCTTACCTGAACTAAACTCACTTTTCATGGAAACAGCAGACAACAGTGATCAAGTGAAACCTGTCATCCCCAATTTCACCTCACTTAAAATTTTCTTTCACTTGTGTTCTAGGTACTGTTGCCTTTCTGGCCACCTCAAAGCAGACTTATCTTCTCTCACCTCCATCTTCTACTTTTCCCTGAGTACTTACCCTGATCAGCAACTAATTATGTCCTATATGTCATCCTTAGACAAGAACACACCTGACTCTGCCGCCCTCTTTCAGGAACCTGCGCATCTGTCTACTCTTTTCCCTCCGCAGCCACAGCTGTGCACACAGGCTGTGTCCAATTCCTCACATTCCTCAACTAGTTCCCATGATGATTTCCCCTTCAAATGTATCCCTGTCCTGCTAATCTGTCATTTCCCTTTTAGTAAGTGGTATCTCTATTCACACAAGTGCTTGAATCAGAAACCTTGGTGATTTCAAATTCTTTATCCCTTCTTTCCATGTCTAATCTACCAGTATATCTGATAGTTCCCATCTCTAAATTATAACTGAAACCCACCCCCTCCCTTTTTTTGTGGTACTGGAGATTGAACCCAGGGGTATCCTACCTCTGAGCTACACCTCCAGTTCTATTTTTATTCTTTATTTTGAAAGAGGGTCTCACGAAGTTGAGGAGAGCCTCACTAAGTAGCTGAGGCTAGCTGCAAACTCAGATCCTCCAGTCTCAGCCTCCCAAGCACTGGGATTACAAGCGTGGACCACCACATCTGACTCACCTCCTTTCTCCCACTGCCATCACTCAAGACAATCTCTGGTCTGGATTACGCTCTGTCCCCACATCTACAACACATTCTTTAGCCAGCTGCAAAAGTGAGCTTGTTTTGTTTTGCAGTACTGGGGATAGAACCCAGGACCTCACACATGGCGTCACTCTAGCCAGGCTTCTCTGGGTGGCCAATTCCTTCACACACTCCAGTCCTAAATTTAAAAGTGACCGTGTCAGAGAGGTATTGTTGGCCATCCTAAGGAGCCCTGTTTTTTTTATGGAAGCTTTCTGCATTCTTAATATCATTTATCATGATTTGCATTTACTTCCTGTCTTGTTATTTTTTTCCTTTCCCCTATTTAAATGGAGGTTCAACTGAGCAGGGGACCTTGTCATTCTGCATCCGTTTCACTGGCCCAATCTGTTGAGTAATTCCTTGTCTTATCAAACTTTCAAAATCTAAAGGTAAAATAGCTAAAACAATCCTTTGTTCTTCCAAGTGCTCAAGTGCTAGAGGCTTGGTGCCCAGTGTGGAGGGCAGTGTGAGAAGTGGTGGGACTTCTGAGGCCTACTGGGAGTTGGCTGGGTCAGGGGGGCACTACTCTCAGAAGAGATAAGGTAGTTCTTGCGGGACCCTTAGTTATTGAGAAGGAAATTATAAAAGAGCCTCTCCCCACCGTTTTCTTATCTCACCACAGGATCTCTCCCTCTCACATTTCTGTCACTATGATATCAGCCTCCATGAGGCCTTCACTTGGGCTCTGCAGCCCTTGAACCTTCAGAACTGTGAGCTAAATAACCCCTCCCCACTTTCTTCCTTACCAGGGAATGGCCTAACTGAACTGGACCCACAGTCCTGTTATTTTTTAAATTTTGAACAGGGTCTTGCCAAGTCATTTTCCACTGGCCTCGAACTTGTGATCCTCTTGTCTCAGCCTCCCAAGTACTAGGATTATAGGTGTGTACTACCACGCCCAGCTAAACTTCTTTTCTTTATAAAGTACATGGCCTCATATATTCATTGTAGTAAAAAAAAAAAAAAAAAAAAAAACCAAAAACAATACATGACCTTTCTTTTCCCGTAGCTGAGCTGGCCGAGAACCTGTGATCCTTGTCTCAGCCTCCCAAGTACTGGAATTACAAGTGTGTGCCACCATGCCCAGCTATAAAACACTTTTAATACTGCTGTAATCCTAGCACAATACACTCCAGTTGGTGGCACAAGCAGGTAGAGGAGACAAAGGAAAACAATCATGAGGCAAAATTTTATTTTAGTAAATTTGAAATATAAAATGTTTGTGGATGCACAGGTTTTCTTGTTGGCATCTTAAACAATGAGTCTGAGCCATCAGAGATCCCCATGGTAAATGCATGGTATTGGCATGCACAAGAAATCAGCAGGAACTGTACCTGAGATGTTACAATGGGGGGGGGGGCTGATTTTGAGAGACAGGAGGTGAAGGGAAAGGGAAAGTCATTATTCAACAGGTAAAATTTAAAGATGAGAAAAGAAGAGATTTTTGTTATAAGCCAATAAAAGTAACAAGATGTAAATGGGAAACAAAGCCAACGAATGGGATGAAAGCTGGAGATAAATACATAAGATGTGTGAGGTAAATGGATAAAAATCTTATACCTTTCAAAAGCACACTGTAATAAATTTATACACAGCTCAGACCTTAAGACTCCACTTAAAATTTGCATTTGAAAAATGGAAAATTATTTGCTCATTTAAGGAGTGAACTATATGAATGGGTTTTAAAGGACTGAATATAATGACTGAAGTCTTCAGTAACATCACTAACTGAATAATTATCTAAACCAATTGTTTTATAGCTCGATTATAAATAACCATAAAAATTAACACATTGTCATGATCTAGAAAAGTGAAGCCTCCACTTCTAAATCTCCAGTGATATGCCACATAAACTAGATACTTACCAAGTGCACTTGTTGCATCTTCAAAAAGGTTAGACCGAGAAGAATCTCCTGATGTACTGTAAAAGGTTTTTAGAAGAAGAAGAAGAAAAAAAATCACATTTCACAAAATATGTAAAGTTTAATTTACATTAGTTAAGTAACTATCCAATTTATGAAGAGGTTCTTGGACTGTAACTATAGAAGTTTTGCTACAGTGTTTAAACAGACTCTTCTAGATTAAATCCAAAACCTTTTTATCTGTAACTTATATGGTGTAGGAAAATTTTTAATTTTAACACTCCTATTCTGAGAATCCATCATTTAAAAATACCCCAAAATATAAAATGTCTTTCGTGTACTCTTCTTTTTTTTTTTTTTTTTTTTTTTTTTTTTTTTTTTTTTTTTTTTTTTTTTTTTTTTTTTTTGCGGTACTGGGGATTGAACTCAGGGGCATTCTACCTCCGAGCTACACCCCCAGCCCTATTTTTTATTCTTTATTTTGAAACCGAGTCTCACTAAGTTCCGGAGTGCCTCACTAGGTAGCTGAGGCTGGCCGCGAACCCGGATCCTCTGGTCTCAGCCTCCCGAATGCTGGGATTACAAGCGTGCGCCAC
>PVLC010024868.1:0-24129 GCA_004027655.1 Graphiurus murinus
ACATAGATCTGAATAAGGCGAGGGAAGGAGCCAGGTGCATTATTTAGGGGAAGAGTGCTCCGCCCATGGATAAGGAAACGAATGGGTAGGCCTCTGCAAAACTGACAGAGCCCTGCCAAGAATCCCAGCCCCAGGATATCATCAAAGAATACCTAAAATGCAAGCAATGAACAAACAATACATTTGGCTCATAAAAAAATGGTTAAGCCAGGCCTGATGGTGCACGCCTGTAATCCCAGGACTTGGGAGGCTGGGACAGGAGGATTACAGGTTCCAGACCAGTCAGCAATTTAGTGAGACCCTCAGCAACTTAGTAAGTCTCTTTTTTTTTTTTTTTTTGCGGTAACTGGGGATTGAACTCAGAGGCATTCTACCTCCGAGCTACACCCCCAGCCCTATTTTTTATTCTTTATTTTGAAACCGAGTATCACAAAGTTGCAGAGTGCCTCACTAGGTAGCTGAGGCTGGCCTCGAACCCGGATCCTCCGGTCTCAGCCTCCCAAATGCTGGGATTACAAGCGTGCGCCACCACGCCTGGCATTAAGCCTCTTTTTTAAAAATAAAAAGGGCTGAGGGTTGTAGCTTAGAGGTACAATGCCCCTGGTTTCAATCCAGCACCACACATGCACACAAGATAACTAACAGTTAAGACTTTAGGACTCTTTTCTTTCCATCCAGGGAATTTCTGTGGGCTGAATATTTTCCCCGAAGTTTCTTTGCCATCCCTATCAATGCTGCTCCGGTTCTGGCCCTCCTCAGCTGGTCTGTGTCACCTCCTAACTGGTGACCCTTTATGTCATCTTCCAAACCTCAGTTTCACGTTTAAAACAGAGATCACATCCCAGCTTGGCACTCCTTGACTCCCAGGGCCTTTTCCTTCCCCGCAGCAGCTCCCCAGCGCACCTCCTTTCCTCTTTATGTTGCTGTTCTTGGCCCTCTGCCTTACCCATTCACAGTACTCCTTGCTTATCACTGCACGACACTGAGCTCAGCTGCTGTAGAGTATCCTTCCTCTCCTCTGCTCTGCTCTCCCATTCCCTCACCCCCTTCATCCTGCTGAACCTGGAGATCAACCCAGTTCTTTTTTATTTTTTATTTTTTATTTTTTTTGCGGTACTGGGGATTGAACTCAGGGGCATTCTACCTCCGAGCTATACCCCCAGTCCTATTTTTTATTATTTATTTTGAAACCGAGTCTCTCTAAGTTGCGGAGTGCCTCACTAGGTAGCTGAGGCTGGCCGCGAACCCGGATCCTCCGGTCTCAGCCTCCCGAATGCTGGGATTACAAGCGTGCGCCACCACGCCCGGCTGAGATCAACCCAGTTCTCTGATGCTCCCGCCTGCGCCTCCGCCGATCAGTGTGGTGTTGCGCCCACACGTAGACCGTCGTCTCTCCTTTACTCTGTGATCTTCTGGGCGTGGGGGCTGTGTGGACTCATCTCTGGGTCCCCAGTGTGACACAGCGTGGGGAACAACAGCCTCTTCACTACTGCCTGCTGAATGGTGGGATGGAATAAGGGAATAATGTAAGTCATAGTTGATAGAATGTGTGTCCAAGTAGGTTCTCGTAATGCTGTTCTGTGCTCTTATTTATTATTATTTTTTTTCCCCTCCGTAGGACAAAAGATTTCCATTTTTAATGAACATAAAAGTTATGTACAAGGAGTAACCTGGGATCCTTTGGGTCAATATATTGCTACTCTGAGCTGTGACAGGTATGTTAGTATTTGGCAAGTTGTCTTTCTTTGTCTATATTACTTGAAGTTTTCTGCAGAGGTATTTTTGTTTTTGTTTTTGTTTTTTTTCAGTATTGGGGATTACAATCCTATTTTGTAATTTTTATTTTGACACAGGGTCTCACTAAGTTGTAGAGAGCCTCACTAAGTAGCTGAGGCTGGCCAGGAACCCAGATCCTCCAGTCTCAGCCTCCCAAGTACTGGGATCACAAGTGTGCGCCACCACGCCCTGCTGCAGAGGTATTTTTATCACAGCTTAACCAAGATAAATTACAGTCCAGCTTTGCGTCTTTTGTTCTTGTTTTCATACTCTTATTCTTACAAAATATAAGAAGTCGGGCAGGTGCCTTATATCAATTAGTACTTAAGTAAATCTTTGTTGAATGAGTGAATAAACGTAGGAAGAGCTATTAATTTGATTGCACAAAAGACAAAAAGTCTTTTATGACTATAATTTAAATAAGAAAAGGTAGTGAGAAGGTTGGAGTCTTTATTTCACTTTTTAAAATTTGTGGTGCTGGGAGCCAGGCGTGGTGGCACACGCTTGTAATCCTAGCATTTGGGAGGCTGAGACCAGAGGATCCGGGTTCACGGCCAGCCTCAGCTACCTAGTGAGGCCCTCCGCAACTTAGTGAGACCCGGTTTCAAAATAAAGAATAAAAAGTAGGACTGGGGTGTAGCTCGGAGGTAGAATGCCCCTGAGTTCAATCCCCAGTACCGCAAAAAAATAAAATAAAATTTGTGGTGCTGGGGATTAGACACAGAGCTGACCACATGCTAAGGAGATGCTCTACCACTGAGCCACATCCCAGCTTGTTTGTTTCACTTTTTGAGATAATTTACTGACACAGAGGTTTTAATGACTCCATTTAAATTGATAAAAAATAAAATGTTTTGAGCCAGGCATAGTGGTGCGCGTCCGTAATCCGAATACTTGGGAGGCTGAGGCAGGAGGAATACAGGTTCAAGGCCAGTGACAGTAACTTAGTGAGACCCTGTTCCAAAATAAAACATGAGAGCCAGGCTGGGGGTATAGCCCTGAGGTTGAATGTCAATCAATCCTCAGTACCACACACACACAAAAAAGAGTTTTTGTCTTTTTTGAAAGAGAGTGTTATTGCCGTGTTTATTGGTAGAATTGCATTTAATTATGTTCTTGGAACAAAGAATTAAATCAGGAGTTCCAGGTATATTATTTAACCCACAAGTTAGCAATCTGTGTCAAAATTAACACAGGTGCCTGATCTCGATCTTATATATTAGTACTAACCAATATTATAATTATGTTCTTATTGCTATATGATTAGATTATATATTATGTTTATATATTGTATACTATATTTAAGTTTTTATGGTTGTTCCACATCTGGGATGATGGGACAAAATGGTTTAATATAGTAGTTCTTCCAAACATTTATTAATTTACTTTTAATTAAAAACTGAATTTAACGTGGCCCTGGAATAGAAGCAACATGTTAAGAGTTTAGTGTTTATTTTTCATAGACCTTCCTATTGTATTCTGAATGCCATCTATTTTCTGATAATTGTATTTTATTTTGGCCATCAGGAGTAAACCAGTTTGGTTGGTGGGAATAATATGACCTAACAGCAGATTCGCCTGCTGGCGTTTCCTTATACTTCTGTATCCCCTAGAGTGAGACTATTCAACACAAAACAGACTTTGCTGTAATCACACAAATTGCCACCAGGCTAGGTGTCCAAGACTTGAAGAATTAGACAGCACCTAAAGCATTTCTTTTTTTTTTGTTTTGCGGTACTGGGGATTGAACTCAGGGGCATTCTACCTCCGAGCTACACCCCCAGCCCTATTTTTTATTCTTTATTTTGAAACCGGGTCTCACTAAGTTGCGGAGTGCCTCACTAGGTAGCTGAGGTTGGCCTCGAACCCGGATCCTCAGGTCTCAGCCTCCCGAATGCTGGGATTACAAGTGTGTGCCACCACGCCCTGCTCCACCTAAAGCACTTCTTACTTGAGAGGTTGAAACGTGCAATGGAAAGCAAATAAATACAAAATCGTGATGCATTTCCCTACTCAGAATCCTTTAGGTTGCTAATATCTGCCTTTGTTATAATTCCTCAATTAAGTCTGAATGCCACTGGTAATGGAACCAATTAGGCAGTCATAGAGTGCTAATAGATTGTTTCTCTGTGCAACATGATTCATTTGCTCTAAGAGGAAATTCGACTTCTTTCTCCAGGGTGCTGCGGGTGTATAGCACACAGAAGAAGCGTGTGGCTTTCAACGTTTCCAAGATGCTGTCTGGCATAGGAGCTGAAGGAGAGGTATCAGATACCATGGCATTGCCTTTCAGCAGCTCTTGAGTTGAGGCTCCTCCTGCACCTTTGTTGTTAAATCACTGGTCTCAAGCACTAACTGTAATAAGGCTTCCCCATGGATTGTCAAGGCTCTTAGTGTGGGGGTGAGGGGCTGGTCTAGAAATAGGGACTTTGGGGGCAGGGGAGAGTCAAGGATGGCTAATGGTGGTTTGCAACCTGGTGCTGTGGAATCACCTGGGAGACATTAAAAATATGGAGGCCTGGGCCCCACCGCCGCAGCGACTCACTTGAGGTAGGCAGGGCCTCCATGGATCTGAGATGTAGCAGCAGTCCTCTGCTGTTGATCTGAGAGGATCCCTGCGCTGGGCAACAGAGGGCAGGTGAGCGGAGCGTTGCCTCGGGCAGTGCACCGTCTTGGCAGGGCAGTGGAGAGCTCCGGCTGTAGACAGCAGAGACCAGCCCCAGGGAGGATTGGAAAGAACTGGCAGATAGAGGAGTGAGGACTACTGAGGCAGACACTTAGGTGAGGGGAGCGAGTCCGTTCTGGAGCGACAGAGGGGCTCGGTGTGAACCTGGCCCTAGGGTGCCAGGGCAAGCTCGTGGGCCATGAGCTGACTGGTGCTGATTGCTCACACCTGTACGGGAAGGAGAGCATCATCTGTTTCCTCAGGTCCTTGAGAGTGGGATGCTAAATGCTTACTAAGTGTCAGGAAATGCTGGCAGAGACTGTCCCACATAGATGCTTGAGAAAGGTCGTAAAAGCAGGTCGAGAGCAAAAGTCTGGCCAGGCGTGGTGACGACACATGGCATCCCAGTACTTGGGAGGCTGAGATAGGAGGATCGCAGGTTTGAGGATGGCCTCAGCAATGTAGCAAGACTCTCAGCAACCTAGAGAGACCGTTTTAAAACAAAAAGTAAAAAAGGGCTGGGGTGTAGCGCAGAGGTAAAATGGGTTCAATTCCCAGTACACACAAAGAATGAAGAGCAAAAGTCTCCTAGTTGTCTTCTTTTTTCTTCTCAGTCTCACTCCCCAAACTGACCACTGTGATGGTGTGCCGTGAGTTTTTACAGGGTTTTAAAAAATTATGTAACAGCCAGGCATGGTGGGGCACACTTGTAATCCCAGTACTTGGGAGGCTGAGACAGGAGGATTGCAGGTTCACAGCCAGCCTCAGCTACTTAGTGAGACCCTCTGCAACTTAGTGAGACCTTGTTTCAAAATAAAGAACAAAAAATAGGGCTGGGGGGAAGAATGCCCCTGGGTTCCATCCCCAGAACTGCAAAAAAAAAACCCCCCCAAAACAACTATATAACCACATCAACACACACACACGCACACGCACACGAATGATCCCTCTTGCAGTCTGGCGTGACTTTGATCTGTAGTGTACTCAAGTTTCGTTATTATGTCAGTAATAAGGGGTAAGCCTTTCCTGTGAGTGCAAAGATTGGAATAACATTTGCACTTGGCGCCGCAGGCGAGAAGCTACCGGATGTTCCACGATGACAGCATGAAGTCCTTCTTCCGCAGGCTCAGCTTCACCCCCGACGGGTCCCTGCTCCTCACACCAGGTGTGTTTGACAGCTGTGGTTCTGGGGCGTCATGGCGTAGTGTGGAGGGGTCCTGTTCAGCTCAGTGAAGTCTGATCATGGTCCCCAGTTTGTCTGTCATTGAAACTTTCTGAGGAGCTTCAAAAGAATGGTGGGTTAGTTGGTTAGGGTGGGTTGCCCCACTTTTGGAATTTTAAAAAGGATTCTGATAAGTTTGGGACTCATGAGACTAGAGTGATAAACTTTTTCTTTCTTTTTTTTTTTTTTTTTTGGTGGTACTAGGGATTGAGATTGAACCCGGGGGCATTCCACTTCTGAGCTACACTCCCAGCTTTATTTTTTAATTTTTTAAATTTTAAAACAGGGTCTCACTTAGTTGCAGAGGGCCTCACAATCCTGCAATCCTCCTGTCCCAGCCTCCCAAGTGCTGGGATTACAAGTGTGTGCCTCCAGGCCCAGCTGCCGTTTTCTTTTTAATAAATTAACTTTTGAGAGATTTACTCTTAGCCAGGTGTGGTGGCTCACACTTGTAATACTAGTATTTGGGAGGCGGAGACAGCAGGATTGTACGTGTGAGACTAATTTTAGCAATTTAGCAAGACTGAGGAACTTAGCGAGGCCCTGTTTCAAGAAAAAAAATTTTGATGGGGGTGTATCTTGGAGGTAGAATGCTGAGGTTCAATCCCCAGTACTGCTTAAAAAAAAAATTATAATTTTAGCTGGGTGTGATGGTGCATGCTTATAATCCTAATACTTGGGAGGGTGAGACAGGAGGATCTCAGGTTTGAGGGCAACACACACTAATTTAGTGAGACTCTGTCTCAAAATTAAATAAAAAGGGCTGGGGGATGTAGCTATGGGTAGAACACCCTGCCTGCAATCCCCAGTACCTCTCACACATACAAGAAATTGCTGTTCAAACCTTGTTTTGTTTTGTTTCATGGCACCAGGGATTGAACCGAGGAACATTCTACTTATGTGGTATACCCCCAGCCCTATTTTATTCTGAAACAGAGTCTCACCAAGTTGATGAGAGCCTTACTAAGTTGCTAAGGCTGGCCTTGAACCTGCAATCCTCCTGTAGTACTGAGATTACTCAGCCTCCTAAGTACTGAGATTACAGGTGTGCACTGCCATATAATCACTATTTAAACTTTTTGTTTATTTATTTATTGTGTGTGTGGTAGTAGGGATTGAATCCAGAGGCATTCTACCTTTGAGCTACACCCCCAGACTAATTTTATTTCTTATCTGGAAACAGAGTCTCACTAAGTTGATTAGAGTCTCACTACTTGCTGAGGCAATCCTTGAACCTGTGATCCTCCTGTCTCAGCCTCCCAAGTACTGGGATTGCAGGTGTGAGCCACCATGCCTGGCTCTATTTAAACCTTCTAAGGAATATTTTTTCACTAGACACGTATGTGGAACTCTTAGTTCTAAAGCCAAAGATAAAGTATCTTGCTTGTTGTTATTATTCTCAGTGATGAAGTCACCTATTGAGACAGGACTGGACAGGGATAAGTTTGCTTGGATTATCGTGTGAGAGGTAGTGGTTAAATCTAAAAAGTCAGCATAATCGCAAGGACAGGACATCATTGCTTCCAGGAGGGCAAGAGGTTAAGCCCAGCTAGATGAGGCAGGGTAGCATATGGCTAGCTGGTTCTCAGAGGAGAATGTCTGCTGATCTCTGTGGCTCGAGGCCCGTCCTGTGCATGAAGACAATGATGATGTCACCAGCACTGGCCAAAAGGGAGGTCCAGGTCAGGTTTGCCACCCCGAGTCCCAGCCAGGCTTGGCCGGGAAGTCAGGAAGAATGTGAACCATCTGTGAGTGTATGTGGGTAAGGCTTCCAAGGAAATCAAGCACAGCGCTGGAATGGTATTTTGGCTCAAGGAGTCTCAGGATCAAGAATTAGTTGCTAATGTTGCTTTCTAAAGTTACTTACTAAAAGGTTTGTATTAAAAATTACTTACTAAACTTAGTAACAAATTCTTTACTAAGTGGCTACTCTAAAACTACTTTTAATCAGGTACCAGATGGGTGTCTGCTGTTACCATTATTTTTCTTTGTGGCATTAATAATGTAGACAAACAGGAAAACAAAATTGCCAAGATTGAAAGAGATAACCTTTTATGCTTTTGATAAGGACATATTTATAGGAAACCCAAGAGATTTAAAAGATACTATCAGAATTACAAAAAATAAATTGATAAGGTAGCTGAATATTGTGAAATACATAAAACTCTGTGTCATGTATATTGGCAGTAAGTCCAAGAAATGGAAGAATGAAAACATTCCTTTGGGGTTGGAGTGTAGCTGGGCTTAGCATGCATGAGACCTTGGGTTCAGCCCCCGCATTGGAAAAAAAAACAACAAAAACTCCCTTCACATTAGTGAAAAGCCCACAAAATACATGGAAATGAATTTAATAAGAAAGGCACAGCACCTTTATGAAAAATTCTGGAAGATCTTATTGGAGGTTATGAAACAAATTTGTTCTGAACAAATAGAAGGATATGTTCTGAAAATTAATTCCAATTAATGTCCCATTAGGCTTATTGTTATTTTTGTTTAAACAGGGTTGCCTAAGTTGTGAGGGACCGCACTAAGCTGCTGAGACTGGCCTCAAACCTGTGATCCTCCTGTCTCAGCCTCCCAAGTACTGGGATTACAGTCATGTGCCACCATACCCAGCAGGATTATTATTATTATTATTTAATTAGATGAAATCTTAGTTTTCTTTAATGCAATAGGTGCTGGAAAATAGACAAGGAAGTATGAATAAAAGAACTCCTAAGAGGGCATTTTCCTCACCAGATACCAAGAGATACTGTGACACTACTACTGTCAGGTCAATATGGTATTGGTATAGGACTACACACAATTAGTGGACCAGACCAGAGAATCCAGAAATACATTTCAGTATATAAGGGAATTTAATATATGACTGCCATGCTATTTCAGTGGGAAGCAATAGTGGTATTTCATTGGGAAAACATTAAATGGGTGGTACTAGAGTAGCCAGCTGTATGGAAGAAGGTAAAATTGAACTCTTAGCTTATATATAGAAAAATAATTCCAGGTAAATGTAGTCCCTAAACATAAAATTATAAAACTTTTTTTTTTTTTTGAGATACTGGGTATTGAACTCAGGGGCATTCTACCTCCGAGCTATACTTCCAGTCCTATTTTTTTATTCTTTATTTTGAAACAGAGTCTCCCTAAGTTGCGGAGGGCCTCACTAACTGAAGCTGCCCGGGAACCCGGATCCTCCGGTCTCAGTCTCCCAAGTACTGGAATTACAAGCGTGCGCTACCATGCCCGGCTAAAATTATAAAACTCTTAAAAGAACATCTAGTGGGATATTCTAAAAATGAGGAAAACCTAAGTAATACTTGAAACTCAAGCAGTCTTAAAGAAATGACAGAGCCAGACATGGTGATGTATACCTGTAATCCCAGTACTCAGGAGGCTGAGACAGGAGGATTGCAGGTTTGAGGCCAATCTCAGCAATTTAGCAAGGCCCTCAACAACTTAATAAGACCCTGTTTCAAAATAAAAAAATTAAATTAAATAGGGTTGTGGGTGTAGTTTAGTTCAGAGATAGAATGCCTCTAGGTTCAATCCCCAGTAACAAGCCGGGCGTGGTGGCGCATGCTTGTAATCCCAGCATTTGGGAGGCTGAGACCGGAGGATCCGGGTTCGCGGCCAGCCTCAGCTACCTAGAGAGGCCCTCCGCAACTTAATGAGACCCTGTTTCAAAATAAAGAATAAAAAATAGGGCTGAGTGTATAGCTCAGAGGTAGAATGCCTGAGTTCAATCCCCAGTACCGCAAAAAGAAAGGAAAAAAAAAAATCCCCAGTAACACACTCACACTAAAAAACTCACCATATGAGCATATATGTGGTTGAGTTATAACTGACTATAATGATTATAAAAGCATGTAGGAATTGTAGAAATGACATAATGGTTTGTTAAAATGGATTGCTTGGTGCCAGGTGCAGTGGTACATGCCTGTAATCCCAATACTTAGGAAGCTGAGACAAGAGGATTGCAAGTTCAAGGCCAACCTCAGTAACTTAGTGAGACCCCGTTTCAAAATAAAAAGTACTCCTGGAGGTATAGCTCAGAGGTAGAATGCCCTGGATTCAATCTCCAATACCAAAAAGGAAAATAAAAAGGATTGCTTGGGGGTGGGAAAACAGTTGAGTCAGTAAGAGGCTTAGCTGTGTAGGAAAAGTAACGGTAAAGCGAAAAGACCGCCAAGGCTGTGGACTGCTCTCCCTCCTAATTAGGAAAGGGTCACGGGTGAAATGGTGTGTATGTATCTGTGTTAAGGAACCTGAAACGGGGGCGTTCCCAAGAGCGCCTGTAGGTGGCAGTCTTTCCCTGACAGGCTCTGCCCTGGCTATCAGCACATCTTGGGGTAAGTGAGGAAGAGCTATCAGAGGGGCCTGTTTCACAGAGCAGCCAGGGTCTGCAGGAGGCTGGAGATTGCAGCACGGGCAGAAGGGCCCAGGCCAGAGTCTCAGCCTTGGGATGACAGCCCAGGTCCAAACCTGGGGAGACTCGGGGGTCCTAGGCAGAGCCTGGCAGCTGGATCTAGGGTTCAGCACCAGGATTCTTCTGGATTCTCAGGGTGTTTTGTAGCCAGGGCTCCCTACTTCCTGTCCTTCCTGCCCCCCCGTTCCCAGGGGGCTGTCAAACCCTCAGGTGGAGATGACAGGTAGTTAGAACTGGAGTCAGAAGTATTTGTTTCTCCTCAATCACAAAAACGTCCAGAGAGCCGGGCGTGGTGGCGCACGCTTGTAATCCCAGCATTCAGGAGGCTGAGACCGGAGGATCCGGGTTCGAGGCCAGCCTCAGCTACCTAGTGAGGCACTCCACAACTTAGCGAGACGCGGTTTCAAAATAAAGAATAAAAAATAGGGCTGGGAGTGTAGCTCGGAGGTAGAATGCCCCTGAGTTCAATCCCCAGTACCGCAAAAAAAAAAAAAAAAAACACGTCCAGAGGATACCACTTCAGGGAAGAAGTGTTTTACAAAACCACAGTCAGAGGCTCTTGAGCTTTCCCTGGAGACATTCAACCTAGGATTGACTTTTCTCCCCTTCTCCTGTTCTACAGCTGGATGCGTGGAATCCGGTGAAAACGTAACAAATACAACTTATGTTTTTTCTAGGAAGAATCTTAAAAGGTATGCAACTGAGGAAATATTTGAAATACTTGCTTTCTTTTTTTTTTTTGGCGTTTGCTAAGTAACTGTCTGTTTCTAAGCTGTGGCTAATCTTTTAGGCCGATCGCTCATCTTCCATGTCCTGGAAAAGCGACCCTTGCTATCCGCTGCTGTCCGGTCTACTTTGAACTGAGGCCTGGGGTGGAAACAGGTACCGTCAGAAGCGCAGTGATGTCTGGCGTTTCCTCTCCGAGGCAGGGGTGGGTGGGGGTGTGGATTCTGTCCTGTGGGGAAAGGTGAGCTGTGGGTTTGGTCCTGTTTTGATACATGCACGGGAGACATTTGTCTCAAACATTTACCATTTCTTTGTTTTAAAAATCCTTTCTTTGAGCATTTTTGAAATACAACAGCACAGGATGGTTATGTGTGGGCATCATATCCTGCTATGACTGACTTCTCTCTGTCACTTGTTGACCTACTTTCCCCCAGAGTCTGGTAACCACAATTCCACTCTGAACTTCTATGAGATCATCAGTGAAGTTACTCTTAAAACTGGAACAAATAAGCCGGGCGTGGTGGCGCACACTTGTAATCCCAGTACTTGGGAGGCTGAGACGGGAGGATCTGGGTTCGCTGCCAGCCTCAGCTACTTAGTGAGGCCCTCTGCAACTTAGTGAGGCCCTGTTTCAAAATAAAGAATAAAAAATAGAGCTGGGGGTGTATCGTGGAGGTAGAATGCTCCTGGGTCCATCCCCACTACCCCACAAAAATAAATAAATAAAATAAAACACTAGAACAAAGACTGATGTTATTAAAATATGTCAGTTTTTTTTTTAATGCACTTTCTTGCTTACTGCTTTTGTTTTTCTATTGGCTGAATATTCATTATTGAATATTCATTGGCTGAATATTGGCTGTCATTCATTATTGACTTTCCATGCATTAAAATTATGTATGAATTGGATTTTTGTTTGTTTGGGTTTTTTTGTTTTTTCTTTTTTTTTGTGGTACTGGGGATTGAATCCAGGGCCATTCTACCTCCAAGCTACACCCTCAGTCCTATTTTTTATTCTTTATTTTGAAGCAGGGTCTCACTAAGTTGTGGAGGGCCTTACTAAGTAGCCGAGGCTGGCCTTGCACCCAGATCCTCCTATCTCAGCCTTCCAAGTACTGAGATTACCACGCCCGGCTCTGGATTTTTGTTTTTTTAACTCTTCTCTTCTGTGGCATTTTGTTTGTTTGTTTGTTTTTGTACTGAGGATTGAACTCAGGGACATTCTACTGCTGAGCTACACCCCGGCCCTTTTTACTTTTTATTTTGAAACTGGATTCACTAAGTTACCGAGGCTGGTCTCTTACCTGTGAACCTCCTGTCTCAGCCTCCCAAGTACTGGGATTACAGCCCAGCCCCCTCTGTCTACTTTAAATTCTTTTCTTTCTTTTTTTTTTGGCACTGGGGATAGAACCCAGAGGCATTCTAAGCTAAACCCTCAGCCTAATTTTATTTATTTGAAAACAAGGTCTCACTAGGTTGCGGAGTCTCGCTAACTTGCCGAGGCTGGCTTTGAACCTGCAATCTTCCTGTCTCAGCCTCCCAAGTACTGGGATTACAAACATGCGCCACCATGTCCAGCTTAAATTATCTTCTTTTTGTCAGTGACTATAAGCATTCTGGCTGTGATTTGACAGTGCTCTCAGGGGAAGTGGCTGTTTCCTCGGGATCTGTTTCCTCATTTGCTCTGCCTGTCTCCCTCTCCACAGACAAAGCGTCGCAGGAGCCGGCGGTGGAGCTGATGAGCCTGCCCTACCGCATGGTGTTCGCCGTGGCCTCCGAGGACTCTGTGCTGCTGTATGACACCCAACAGCCTTTCCCGTTCGGCTACGTGTCTAACATCCATTACCACACCCTGAGCGACATTTCCTGGTAAGTAGCTGCCGTGAGCAGAGGGCAAGGAGGAAACTGCGCGTGACGTGGGTGGGTCCTGGGCCTAGGGCCATTTCATTACCAAGGATTTGGGGGGCCAGCCCTATTCACCAGTCTGCGTTGAGGAGGGTACTGAGGGTTGAACCTGGGAGCATTCTGCCTCTGAGCTACACCCCTAACCCTTTACTTATTTATTTATTTATTTGGTGGTACTGGAGATTGAATCTGGGGGCAGTCTATCTCTGAGCTATACCCCCAGCCCATTTTTTATTGCTTATTTTGAAACAGGCTCTCACTAAGTTGTGGGGGGCCTCACTGAGTAGCTGAGGCTGGCTGCAAGCCTGTGATCCTCCAGTCTCAGCCTCCCAAGTACTGGGATTATAAGCGTGCACCACTATGCCCAGCTTATTTTTTGCTTTGAAACAGGGTTTCGCTAGGTTGCTGAGGCCGGCCTCAAACCTGTGACCCTCCAGTCTCAGCTGCCCAGGGGCTAGGATTACAGGCACATGTGGCCAGGTACAGCTATCACCAGTCTTTTTAAAGGATCCACAGCGGAGGAAGCCATTTCTAGTTTGTACCAACGCTTGCTTCTTAGTTTAGTAGCTGCGGTGCTGATGTCACTCAGATTGCCTTATGGGATTCATCCCTCTGTGACCTGGCCTGGTCATCTGGGGACTCCTCAGGCCCTGTGGGGGCATGGGAGGGGCATCGGTCGACACCGCCCTCCCTTGGCACCTTTTGGTCCCTTGATCACACCTTCCACAGCTCGTGCTCTAGCTGGGGCCTGGCCACCCACCGTCTATTTCTTCCTCTTTTTAACTTTTTTTTTGGTGGTACTGGGGATTGAACCCAGGAGCATTCGACCTCTGAGCCACCCCCCCCCAAAAAAAAAAAAAAAAAACACAGCCCAAATTTATTCTTTATTTTGAAGCAAGGTCTCACTAAGATACAAGGACCTCACAAGTTGCTGAGGCTGGCCGAGAACCAGCGATCCTCCTGTCTCAGCCTCCCAGTTGCACCACCATGCCCAGCTATGTTTTTTTTTTTTCTTTCTTTCTTTTAATTTTCTTTTTATCTTGGGAAAAGAAAAGCTCATCTCCCCTTTATCCAGATGAGAGTTGATAATGATAGGATGGGGATAATGATATGCTCTGCATCCGTCAGCTTTTCATCGCTGTGACAGAATGCCTGAGGAAAGCACGTAAAGGAGGACGGATGTATCTGGACTCCGTGTGCGAGCCAGAGCTGCAGTCCATGGTCTGCTGGCTGCACTGTTTCCGGGCCTGCGGTGTGTGTAGAAGGGCACCCTGGAGCCAAGCCCTCAGCTCATGGCAGCCAGAAAGCAGAGAGCGAGCCAGGGACCAGACACGTGCTTCCAAGGCACGCTCCCAGCGGCCCTGCTCTTCCAAGCAGGCCCACCTCCCAGCGCTCCCTCTGCCCCCAGGGGGCCTCCTGTGGCACCACCAGCCGGAGCCGGGAGCGTTGGGGACCTTCCAGATCTGAACCGCCATGCTTCTCCCGGAGCCCTGCCAGCCCTGTCCAGTCCCACTTTCTCCTGACTCTTGCCTCAAGCAGAGCTCATTTGCATGGACTTTCGTTTTCTTTTAATTTTTTTTTTTTTTGCGGTACTGAGGATTGAACTCAGGGGCATTCTACCTCCGAGCTATACCCCCCCCAGCCCTATTTTTTATTCTTTATTTTGAAACCGAGTCTCACTAAGTTGCGGAGTGCCTCACTAGGTAGCTGAGGCTGGCCGCGAACCCGGATCCTCCGGTCTCAGCCTCCCGAATGCTGGGATTACAAGCGTGCGCCACCACACCCGGCTATCTTTTAATTTTTTTTGAGATGGGTCTTGCTGGATAGCTGGACTCAACTCCAGGGCTCAAGCGATCCCCTCACTTCCGCCTTGGGGTAGTCGGCACTACAGGTGTGTCACGCCCTGCCTGGTTCATTGAACTTTTATTTGCTTTTTTTCCCTCTGTGATCCTGGGAATTAAACCTAGGTGTGATATACCACTGAGCTACACTCACACCCCAGCCCTTTGAACAGAATTTTTTTTTTTTTTTGTGGTACTGAGGATTGAACTCAGGGGCATTTTACCTCCAAGCTACATCACCAGCACTTTTCATCTTTTATTTGGGAACAGGATCTCAATAAGCTGCTGAGAGTCTTACTACGTTGCCGAGGCTGTCCTCAAACCTCCTGTTGATATTCCTGTCTCAGCCTCCCAAGTATTGAGATTCCAGATGGGTGCCACCATGGTCGGCCCTTAAAAACTTTTTTTAAAAAGTTCTGAGACAGGGTTTTGCTAAGTTGCTGGGGCTGGCCTTACACTTGGAATCCTCCTGTCTCAACCTCCCAGTCACTATGATTACAGGTGTGTACCACCATGCCTCACTTTTTTTTTTTTTTTTTTTCAGTACTGGGGATTGAACTCAGGGGCATTCTACCTCTGAGTTACACCCTCAGCCCTATTTTTTATTCTTTATTTTGAAACAGGGTCTCACTAAGTTGCGGAGTGCCTTACTAGGTAACTGAGGCTGGCTGCGAACCCAGATCCTCCTGTCTCAGCCTCCCAATTGCTGGGATTACAAGCGTGCGCCACCATGCCCGGCTACCATGTCTCACTTGAACTTCCATTTTCTTACTGGTCATGAAAGTATCAGGTGTGGGCCCCAGCCTTCAGTACAATCTCTTAACTTTTCTTTCCTTTTGAACGAAGGTCCAGCGATGGAGCCTTCCTGGCCATCTCCTCCACAGACGGCTATTGCTCGTTTGTGACATTTGAGAAAGATGAACTTGGCATACCTTTGAAAGAGAAGCCTGTTTTGAACCTGAGAACCCCTGATACAGCAAAGAAAACTAAGAGTCACGCGCAGCAGGGGTCTTCACCAGGCTCCAGGTCGGGAGAGGGAACCCCCACCAGCCGAGTCCAGGACCCCAGCAGTCCCTCCACCACGCCCTCTCCAGCCAGACAGTCTCCATCCCCAGCGGCCACCAAGGACACCCCCTCAACTGCTCCTGCTGCCAAAAGCTCCCTGCCAGCGCCCTCAGAGGAGAAGCCCCTGCAGCCCAGTGGTCAAAACACCAAAGCCCACCCATCCCGGAGGGTCACTCTGAACACAATACAGGCCTGGAGCAAGACAACCCCCCGGTAAGAACATTTGACATTGTCCTCGCAATCCTTTCTTACTCAGTGAGCACATGATTGTATTTAATGCCTGGTGTACTGTATGATAGCTGAGAGATTTAAGTATTTCCTCTGATAGTTTTGAAACTTAATGTCATACATAAACAGTTCCTGTCACACTAATGAGCCATCCACCCCTTTTCTTTCTTTAATCAAGGAGAATAAACTTAATATCCTTAAAGACAGATACTTCACCAAACTCTGTACCAACCAGCGTAATTTCCACCTCTTCCACAGAAGAAATCCAGTTAGGTAAGTGGTGTCACTGGTTGAATACTTCTCTTTTGTTCTAGAAATTAGCACCACCTAATTATTATTATTTTTTTTTTTTTTTGCGGTACTGGGGTTTGAACTCAGTGGCATTCTACCTCTGAGCTATACCCCCAGCCCTATTTTTTACTCTTTATTTTGAAACCGAGTCTCACTAAGTTGCGGAGTGCCTCACTAGGTAGCTGAGGCTGACCTCGAACCCGGATCCTCCGGTCTCAGCCTCCCGAATGCTGGGATTACAAGCATGCGCCACCACGCCCGGCTACCACCTAATTATTTTAGGTCAGTTCTTAGAAAGCAAGGATGCATCTTTTTTTTTTTTTTTAACAGTATTGGGGATTGAACCCAGGGGCATTCTACCTCTGAGCTATACCCCCCAGCCCTAGTTTTATTCTTTATTTTGAAATAAGGTCTCACTAAATTGTGGAGGGCCTCACTAAGTAGCTGAGGCTGGCCATAAACCTGTGATCCTCCTGTCTTGGCCTCCCAAGTATTGGGATTACAAGTGTGCGCCACCACGCCTGGCTAGGGGTGCATCTTGATAGAACAGTCTTCATTGTTGTTGTTTTACTGGGAGTTGAACCTAGTAGTGTTCTACCTCTGAACTACACCCTCAGACCTTTTTATTTTTAGTTTTTATTTATGTATTTATGTGCCACTGGGGATTGAATCCAGGAGTGTTCTACCTTCAAGCTTCACCCCCAGCCCATTTTCATTTATTTTGTAACAGGGTCTCACTAAGTTGCTGAGAGCCTTGTTAAGTTGCTAAGGCTAGCTGCGAATCTGCAATCTACCTGTCTCAGCCTCCCAGGTGCTAGAATTACAGGTGTGTGCCACCACGCCCAGCTAGAATCGTCTTTTAGACTGGCTGTTTACACCGGGCCTTGCCGGTGAAACCATCCCTGTGAGCCCTAGTAGGTTCAGGAGGAATGATAGGGGTTGGGTTTCTCTGCCCGATGACTATCCATGTTTTGGGCCAGATAATTCTTTGTTCAGGGAAGCTGATGGTATAAGGTATGTAGCAGCACCCTCAAACTCCGCCCCTTGCCCTGTGATACTCCCAGATGCCACCAGACATTGCCACTCCCTTGGGAGCCAGTCACCCCTGGTAAGAACCAGTGGTACGGACCCCGCACGCCTAGCAGTATAGGATCCTGCCAGGCAGATCAGCCTCTTGTCTGTCTCTCCGTGTTGTCAAAGTCAGCTCTGAACACACAGAAGTCTTCCCTCATTTGCCAACCTCACGTTGGTTAATGTTTCAGAGACGCCTGGAGACCCTCAGGGCAGTCCTCCAGAGCCCAAACGGCCCCGGCTGGATGAAAGCAAAAAAGGCACGCAGAGCCCAGACCCTTGATGGACCAGTTGCTGCTCGAGGTCTGCCAGGAGGCGAGCCGGAGACGCCGAGGCCCGCGCCATCGGAAGGGCGGGGCATGCTCACAGACGGACTTCTGCAGCAGGGGAAACGTGTACTAACTCTTCTGCATGTGCATGCGCTTGTCTTCAGTACCCATCTTCAACTCGGGGATGTGGATCTTATGATAGACTCAGTCCTCTGAAACTGGAGCCATTCAACGCTACGTAGTATGAAAATCAGCAAATCCTCCCTGGAAACACTCATCAAAGTGCAGATGCATCCTGGGTGGACTTTTAAAGTCAGAATTGGAAGGAAGAGAGGCACTTGAGAAGGATTATACTGTTGGATTTCAGTGTTTGAAATGATTCTTAGATTTAACTTTTGATTAGTTGAATATTCAAACTTTGGAAGTTTGTTCTGTTTTGTTTTTTGACTTTAATGGCAATAATGCTCATTCTGGAAAGTTAGTCAACTACAATGAAGTTAAAAAAAATGGGGGCTGGAGGTGGGAATCTCCCATGATCACTGCCAGAAGAAACCCTTGTTGATTTTGTAGCATCTTTCCTTCTTAGCATTTTTATGAAATTTTTTTTTTTAAAGAGAGAGTTGAGATTTTACTTCAGATGCAATTTGTATCTGAATAGGTTAACTTTTTAGATTGGATTTTTAAAGAAGCAACAAGAAAAAGACTTAGCCATTCCTGTCTCTGTCTTCGCTTTCCTTGGGCCCCAGGAAGATCGTATGTCCTCTCTCCGTGTCAGGAGTAAGTGTGAGAGTTGTGGGATGGAGGTACCGGGGGCAGCTGTTGGCTGGAGGAGGCGGTTACAAGGATTGGGGGCCTCCTCCGCTCAGGGGGTACCGGGTGCCAAGGCTGAGAGGTGGTTAGTCACGTGGTGGCAACTGGGTTGAGCCCGGTAGGGAAGCCAGTCCTGCTGAGCCATGCACACAAGGGCGGTGGCCCCGGGGCTTCCTTCCCAGGCTGAAGCACGCCAGTGTACAAGGAGGAAGGGCCCAGGAGAGGACGTGCACACTTGGGTGATAACTCCTGTCAGCAGCCACAAAGAAAGTGACTGAAAGAGGCGTCTGTTGGTTGCCCAGTAGTGATCTTGGGGTGACCATCGGTGTAGAGACCGACGGGTGAATGCACACGCACTTGTCATATTCGAGTGTGGACCACATTCAGAATGAAAGGTGTAACACGACGCATAGGATCCCTTTTCCCCAGGGGTCCTGCACTGTAGCTGCACACCGAGATTGCCCCACGAGCTAGCAACACACCAATGCCCCGGCCCTTCCCAGAGCGTCTGGCCTGATCAGCCTGGGCCAGGTTGGTGTGAGCTGAGCCCCCGGAGAAATGGACGCACAGCCAACGCTGCAGAGTCATGAGGGACACGCCATGCGTCTGTCCTTGATATGGTCTGTTCTGCTTCACTGAATTTCTGAGAAAAGAGCCTGAAACATCATGCAGCTGTCCTTGACCTCCATGTAAGCCGATGAGTGACCTCGGGTCCCGGCCACACCTGGGAGAGTCGCACACTAGGTTTTACAAAGGCTCTCTCTTGCGCAGCTGTAAGGGTGTTGGAGTGTGAGGCCCACACACCTTCAGCCCAAGGCTTGTGTTTGTAGGAAAGGCTGCCTGTTCATTAGCTTGATGGTAAATGACAACACTGGCAAGAAAGGGGAGCGATGCCACAGTCTGGAACCTAGCCTGCTGCTGTGCAGACAGCTTGCCGGGGGCCTTTTGCACAAGGAGCCGAGCCTGAAGGGCAGGCCATGTTCCCCTCCTAGGAGAGGACGAGGCTTGCAGAGTCCTGAGGAGAACAAGTGTGACAGTAGGGACGGGCTCTGACTCTGCCTGGGTGTTTTAGGAGGCTCGCTGGGGGATTCCTGGCAGCGGTGAGGGGAGAGGCGGTGGAGGGCAGGGCCTCCACTACGAGCCGGGGTGTGCGTGGTGGGTGACGATGTGGGGCCCATGGGGGCGGGCCTGGGGCGGGCGCGGGTTAGGAAGACCTCCAGCAGGGTCGGGGCAGTGGCAGCCGGTTTGCACCGTGCAGCGACTTCTGTTGTCTTTGCTGAAAGCGCTCACATAGGGAGGGGGGTCCTAGGGATTGTACCCAGCCAGGGGTGGTTCTTCCCACTTTTTCTGCCTCTGAGCTGTACCCTTAGCCCTTTTTATTTTGAAACAAGGTCTCACTAAATTGCTGAGGCTGGATTCAAACCTGCAATCCTCCTGTCTCAGCCTCCCAAGTACTGAGATTATAGACTCAGGCTACCATGCCTGGCTTTATATCTTCTTTCATGGTGCCCTCAACCCTTCTAGCCAGAATAGTTGTCCTTTTAAACAACCTTGGTCCTGAGTCCTGGCTCTGGAAGGGTCGAGTGGGGAGGATGAGGTGGCCCGTTCCTCTTCCAGCCTGGAGGCTCCCAGGACCTCACGGTCTCTCTGCCCCTGGTCAGGGCCCTTCTCCGGCCTGAGGAGGAGCTGAGCTCGGGACAAGGTGGGGGCTGGGTGGCCCCCCTCCCCAGGCTTCCCTTCCCCAGCAACTCCCCTCCTTCTCCCCGCCAAGTATGTGGAACTGGCAGCACCGATGTTCCCAGCCTGCTGTGGACGGGAGCAAAAGTGGGAAGAACCAACCCCAGTCATCGCTTGGTCTACACAGAAAGCCCTGCAAGTGCGTGCATGCCTGCAAGCCCCTGCAGTTAGGTGACCCTGAGGGAGCCTCAAGACTCATCAGCTGCTGTCGCTCTTTCCAGACCTCCTCCCTCTACGTGACCCCCTCCTCTGTGGGTGCCTGTGCTACAGGAATTTGGGTCCAAATCCAATGCTTCCGGGCCTCAGCTCATTGCGATACCAGAAGGTGTAAATTAACATTGCAAAAACCCCGTCTGGATGCTTAGGTTCTTTGCCTTTGAGAAGTGGATGTCGGCTCTCCCCACAGGGTGCCCACCTATGGGGGCTGCCAGGATTTGCACTGTTCGTAACCAGGGGGCACCCGCACGGTGGTTGATGGGGCCCTGGAGCATCCTGGGTGCCTGTCAGGGAGATGACGGGTCACTGTCCGGGAGAAGGCCCGACCGCCACAGCCTCAGGAGCCGACGTTGGACGGGTGGGAGCCAGGGGCAAGGGAGCCTGTGACGGCTAAGAAACAAATGGCAAAGTGGTCCGTTCTTCCAGGCCGACGGGGCTCCAGCGTGTGACTTGATTTCCACGGTGATGGCCAAACGCCGTCGGAGGCTCTGGTCGCCGGCAAACAGGTGCTTAAGAGCTGACGTGTAGAAACGAATGGCGGAGGAAAGTGTTCTCCCCACCGTGCTGGTGTAAAACAGAATCCTGGAACCTATGTCCGTCCGTTTTCTAGGGCTACCACGATGAGTTTTTGTTTTTGTTTTCTGTTTTGGCAGTGCCGGAGGTGGAAGCCGGGGTCTTGCACGCGCTAGGCAGGTGCTTGGTCACTGAGCTGCACCCGGGGTCCACATAATGGATCTTAAGGGCGGCTCACAAACAGCAGACGTTGACTGCCTGTTCTGTGTCTGTCAGCGGGGCCCCCTCCCTCGAAGGACCCGGAGGATCCATGAGACAACTCGCGTGGTGCAGACAGAAGAGAGGGTAGGGGCCGGGACGGAGTCCAGATGTTGGAAGTAAATTTTTTGTGTGTGTGTGTGTGGTACTGGGGATTGAACTCAGGGGCATTCTACCTCCAAGCTACACCCCAGCCCTATTTTTTATTCTTTATTTTGAAACCGAGTCTCACTAAGTTGCGGAGTGCCTCACTAAGTAGCTGAGGCTGGCCGCGAACCCGGATCCTCCGGTCTCAGCCTCCTGAATGCTGGGATTACAAGTGTGCGCCACCACGCCCAGCTGGAAGTAAATTTTTATAGTGTCGTTAAAAAAAAAAAAAAAAAGACACTTATTTGTTTGTTTGTTTTGTGTGTGTGATACTGGGGTTTGAATCCAGAGGCATTCTACCTCCAAGCTACACTCCCAGTCTGATTTTATTTCTTATTGGGAAACAGGGTCTCACTAGGTTACTGAGAGCCTTGCTCAGTTGCTGTGGCTGGCTTTGAACCTGCGATCCTCCTGTCTCAGCCTCCCAAGTACTAGGATTACAAGTGTGCGCCACCACGCCCAGCTGAAGGATACCTATTTGAAAGCAGCTCGGCAAGGCGAATTTTTTTTTTTGCAGTACTGGGGATTGAACTCAGGGGCATTCTACCTCCCAAATGCTGGGATTACAAGCATGCGCCACCACGCCCGGCGGCAAGGCGAATTTTACTTTTTGTAAAAAGGGATCCTGCCACCAGTAAAGTCAGGTATGCAAGAACAACAGGGAAGAAACTTGCTGGGCATTTTATTTTCGGGTGGTGGTAGGGGCTTCTGTGCTGCGCTCCTATTGGTGGGAACAAAGCCACACAATCCTTACACCATTGGCTGAAGGGGATGCTGGGGAGGGGTTGGCACAATTTCCAGGAAATGCTATCTTTACAAAAATACTAGCACACGTAAGGTTACACAATTGCAGTTGGTGGCACACGCTTGTAATCCCAGTACTTGGGAGGCTGAGACAGGTGGATCCGGGTTCTCGGCCAGCCTCAGCTGCTTAGTGAAGCCCTCCTCAACTTAGTGAGACCTTGTTTCAAAAATAAATAAATAAATAAAAAATAGGGCTGGGGGTGTAGCTCTGAGGTAGGATGCTCCTGGGTTCAATCCTCAGTACTGCATAAAAACAAAAACAAAAACAAAATAGAGCTCCAGACAAGGTATTCCTTTGACAGAAAAGATATAATTATTTTTCACATGGATGTGTTTGCAGTGCAGAAGGGAGTCCATGCCTTGGTTTTGGAAGGAGCTCTCTGGATGGATGCTGGGTGGACATAGCTTGCAGAGAGTACCCTGGGCGACAGGCTACTGCAATGGTCCAGGCAGGGGGGCAGGTCTGGGCCAGGTGCTGGCTTGGGGAGCAGAGGGGCAGGCACATTTGAGGGGCATTTTGGATGATCAAAGATAACAAAATGAAGCTAAGTGCACTGGCACACACCTGTAATCCCAGAACTTGGGAGGCTGAGACAGGAGGATTGCAGATTCAAGGCCAGCCTCAACAATTTAGCAAGACCCTCAGCAACTGAGAAAGAGACCTTGTTTCAAAATAAACAATGAAAAGGGATGGGGGGGGGGCGGCAGGTGTGATGGCACACACTTGTAATCCCAGTACGTAAGAGGCTGAGACAGGAGGATCACAGGTTCAAGACCAGCCTCAGCTACTTAGAAAGGCCATCTGCAACTTAGAGCTTGTTTCCATATAAAAGAATAAAATAGGTCTGGGAGTATAGCTCAGAGTAAGAATGCCCCTTGGTTCCATCCCCAGTAGCACCAAAAACAAACAAACAACAACAACAAAAAAAAAAAAAAAAAAAAAAAAAAAAAAAAAAAAAAAAAAAAAAAAAAAAAAAAAAAAAAAAAAAAAAAAAATGTACCTGGGTTCAGCCCCCAGGGCAAAAAAAAAAAAAAAAAAAAAAAGAAAGAAAAGGGGCTGGGGGTGTAGCTTGAAGATAGAATGCACGTGGGTTCAGTCCCCAATACCAAAAAAAAAAAAAAGGGTAAAGCATGTGGTTATTGCAGTAACCCTGTGAACGTAGGGGTCTTGTTGGGAAGGGTCTTAGAACTTGAGTTTCAGGGCCGGGAGCAGCAATGCAGTGGGACCACTCACGCTGGCCCGGTGTCCCTGAAGAAAGGACCAGGAAGGTGCCAGACCGTCAGAGTGGCGGATGCCAAATTCACTTCCAGGAAAGGGAGCCTCGTGCCAGGCTCTCTACCACCAACAGACCCTCCTCCTAACGCAGGGATACCATTCACTCCCTGTTCTCTGCCTCACCCGGCCTCGGCTTGAATCCTTCCAGCAACGGGGAGCTCACCCCTTGGTGTGGAAGCCCACTCCATCTCCACTCAGCCCGAGGCAAGCAGTTCTTCCCTGGATGGGATCAGAACCCAGCTCTGCTCCTGGACTGGGAGCCACGCCCAGCAGCCTGCGCTGCGTCCCAGGATTGAGAGAATACCACCTTTCGCCTGGGACTTTCTTTTCCAGGTTAAACACCCCTCAGGAAGAGAGGGAGCCCCAAATCTGAGAATTGCCAAACCACTGTACTTCCCGGGGAGAAGAAACCACTTCAACAGCGGAGGAAGCGGCAGCCGGGCCAGCGACAAAGCCGGGTCTGTCTGCCTCTGGCCCAGAGTCACTGCCTACTTATTCTACTCTGGCCAGAGCTGTGGATTAATCGGGGCTCCTGTTTCCTGGCTGATGAGCAGATGGAAGGAACAGAATCCTGCCATCCGAGGCCCGGAAGGCTGGACGACAGCCCAAGCCCCGTGGAGAGGGACCAGAAACCGCCTCTGGCCTCCCAGGTGCAAGAGCCTGGCCTTTCGTGCCCTGGATTTCGTGTGTGTGTGTGTGTGTGTGTGTGTGTGTGTGTGTGTGTGTGTGTGTGACTGGAGCTTGAACTCAGGGGCATTCTACCTTCAAGCTATACTCCCAGCCCTATTTTATTTCTTTGTTTGGAAACAGGGTCTCACTAGGTTGACAAGAGTCTCACTACTCGCTGAGTCTGTCCTCGAACCTATGATTCTCCTGTCTCAGC
>PVLC010024869.1:0-24197 GCA_004027655.1 Graphiurus murinus
TTTTTTTTTTTTTTTTTTTTTTTTTTTGTGGTACTGGGGATTGAACCACCCAGGGGCTTTCTACCTCCAATCTACACCCCCAGCCATATTTTTCTTCTTTATTTTGAAACAGGGTCTCACTAAGTTGTGGAGGGCCTCACTAAGTAGCTGAGGCTGGCTGTGAACCTGGATCCTCCAGTCTCAGCCTCCCAAGTATTGGGATTACAAGCGTACCCTACCACACCCGGCCTCAGAATTCATCTTTTATAATCAAAGAATTCCTTTCGAGTGTGCTTATTGCTAACCATTTTGAACTCAGCTTTGCTTCTTTTAAAAAATATTTTTTATGGGTGTAATTATATGTTATAGAGAGATTTAAAGTGATACGTAAATAACATAAATACATGTACACAACCCTTTAGTGTATTTGCCTCCTGTATCCAACCCCCCTACCCTTTCCTGCCCCCTCCTCCCAATTTTTATAGAAAATGTGGGTGGGTGACCCTTAGAGATTTCTCTTCCTTTCTGGAAGCACAGGATTACACTAAAACATATGTTTCATTCAGGATCCAGTTGTGTGTATTAGGAAAGGTTTTCAGATGACTTTCTTCCTATCTTACTAGATAGGAAATTCTTCTGAATATCCATTTTTAACTAGTGTGTTGATTATAGACATGATTTCCAACATTACATTTGGACTTACATTAGTATGTTTTAAAACAATGGTATTATTTTACTTCATATTTTTCTAATTTTCTGTCTTTTTAAAAACATTAGGTTCCTTTTTTATTCATTTGTTTTTTTTAAGGGTTTGGGCATTGCGATTGTTAACTTATATGTCAAATTAGCTGCACCATAATACCCAGATATTTGATCAAGCATTATTTTCGATGTTCTGTGAAGATTATTTGTTTGTTTATGTATTTATTTATTTATTTAGTTAGTTAGTTAGTTATTCATTTATTTATTTATTTTGGTACTGGGGATTGAACCCAGGGACATTCTACCTCCCAGCTATACCCTCAGCCCTTTAAATTATTTTTGTTTTTAAACAGAGTCTCACTAGTTTGCTCAAAACCTCACTATATTGCTGAGGCTGTCCTTGAAACTGTGATCTTCCTATCTCAGCCTCCCAAGTACTGGGATAGCAGGTATGTGCCACCATGCCAAGCTCTTTTTTTAAAATAATGAGATCAACATTTAAATCTGTGGACTTTGAGTAAAACAGATTATCGTTTTGTAATGTGGGTGAGACTCATGATCAGCCGAAGGCCTCAGTGAAACAAAGACTGACCTTCCTAGAACAAGAAGGAATTCATCCAGTTGATTGCATTCATTTAGACTGGAACACGTCCCTGAATCTACAGCCTGCTGGTCTACCTCATCAGATCTTGGCTTCTCCAAACCTCCGTAATCATGTAAATCAAATTCCTTAGAAAAAAAGCTCAATCCTGCTTATAAGGGCTTCACATTCATGACCTAATTACTCTCTGAAGATCCCATCTCTGAATACCATCTGTAGTGCAGGGTGATGTGTGTCTCCTCTGCACTTTCCTCCCCGTCGTATTCTTAGTTTTCTCTCCCCTGCTTCAGTCCACTTGTTTTATGGGGGTGGGGGAGCATTGTGCTCTCCCATCTTCTCCCCATGCCCCCCCTTAATCTTTTCATCTTGTTTTTCCTAGCTTGTTTCTCTGAAATGGGAAGGTTGGTGTGCTTTTTGTTAGCATGATATACTGACTGATTTGTCGAAGCTACTTTGGTGTCTTAATATTTTTATTTTTTTAACCACTTAGGTGCTTAATAAATCAACCTGCTTACCAAACTCTCTGAGGCCAAGGTGCCAAGGAAAATTTGGCTTAAGCGGTATTTGAGTTCTCAGTGGCCTTGGGCCACTATGGAAAAGCTCACCTCAGTGCATTCACACACAGAGTTCAGGCATCCCTCTCCAGCAAAGGGAGCAGGACCCAGGCATCTCTTTGAAGTCTCACTCTTGGAGGAAGGCTGCTGATGGGACCCCAGCTCTGGTCTGGAAGTTGCACTTCCCCCTGGTCTGGTCCTGTATATAATTTTCTCCTTCTTGATACTGCATGATTCTGTGCTTTTGATATTGTTAATGCCATCTCAGGTGCAGGAAAATTCTCTGAGAGAGTGTTACTTTAATATTATTGATTTCATACACTGATGTAGGATTTTCTTAAGTTTTGATTATTTTGGTATATAAATCCTCTTGTATTTTTGATTGTGTTAGAGCAGTTTCACCCAAAGATCAGAACCCACATAGCAAAACACCATCACATTGGGAAGTAGGTTTTAAAATATTAATCTGAGGGGACACAAACATTCAGTCCATAGGCACTAACCATATTTGACCATTCATTCCTGACACCCACTCTTGTTCCATTGGGTGCTATTGATTTCTTCTATTTTAGTTCACCTTTTAATAAAAGCTAAACTAAGTTGGGTGTGGTGGTGCATGCTTGTAATCCCAGTACTTGGGAGGCTGAGACCAGAGGATCTGGGTTCCAGGCCAGCCTCAGCTACTTAGTGAGGCCCTCTGCAACTTAGTGAGACCCTGTTTCAAAATAAAGAATAAAAAATAGGACTGGGGATGTGCCTTAGAGATCGAATGCCCCAGAGTTCAATCCCCAGTTCCGCAAAAATAAATAAATAAATAAATAAATTAGCTAAACTTATTCGTTATTATTTTTATATTGCCTTTCTTTAATTCTATCACCTGAATGTGATTTTTTCTATTCATACCTTCTTTATATCCATTTATTTATTTGTGGTACTAGGGATTGAACTCAGGGGCATTCTACCTCCGAGCTATACCCCCAGCCCTATTTTTTATTCTTTATTTTGAAACCGAGTCTCACTAAGTTGCGGAGTGCCTCACTAGGTAGCTGAGGCTGGCCTCGAACCAGGATCCTCTGGTCTCAGCCTCCCAAATGCTGGGATTACAAGCGTGCGCCACCACACCCGGATTTATATCCATTTATTTAAGAGGAATTAATTATCATTTCCTGAAGTAAATCCTTTAATATTATTCAGCAAGAGTTTTTGAGTGAAAAATTCCATCTTTTTTGAGATATGCCTCTTATTGACTCTCAGGTTTTCACAATGACTTGTAAAAATTTCTAGTTTGAGAATCTAGTGTAGAATTTGTAGTTTGCAATATTTTATGAAAAGATATTGAAGATATTCTACCATGCTGGTGAACTAGGCTTTTAGTGTATAGAGATATTCTCTGATTTCTTTTCATATTGTCTTTTAATTTTCTGTAGTTTTTTGTAATATGTCTGTAGGATTACATTCATTTAACATCTTTGAAATTTGTTTTCCTCAATGTTAATGATTTAAGATAATTATAGTATTGGACAATCTTAGGTTATCATCTTTTATTTTAGTGCCTTATTTTCTTCCTCATTATTACTTTTATTGTGTATATGTTAGCACTTCTCATTTATTCTGTACATATTTAATTTTTTCATATATACTATGTCTTCTCCCTCTTTGTTGCAGCTGTATAATTTCCTAATTTTTATATTCCAATTTGTGAATCCTTTTTCACTAGTTCAAATCTACTATTTAATGCAGTCATTTGTTTTGCATTTTAGTATTTACTTTTTACATTCCAAGTTCTATTCACTATATTCCTATCATATTTGCATATTCTAGTTTCACATTTTCTTCTTTGACATTTTAAATGCATGTGTTTCTTTTTCAGATTGTCCTATAAATTTCAAACTCTTGAAGTTCTGATTATGTTCTTTTGTCTGCTAACTTTCACTGTTGATGGAGATAGCCTATGTATTTGGCAATTTTTGACTGTAAACTCATCTTGAGTGGGATTGTATGTAAGAAAAAGGGGGAAAGAGGAAGACAGATAGAGACAGAGACATACACAGAGAGAAAGAATATCTTGTGGTTTGAGTTGTGGGAAATTTCTTCCACTTTTATGGTTTTGTTTAGTTTTTCTGCCTCTTCCATGAGCCTCAGGCTTTTGTTGGCTTGTTAAAAGGTCTTTTTAAAATTTTAAGCAAACAACTAAAATCTAGAACCATTTAAGTTAAAAGAATGTGATTTTGAATTTTTAATGGAGACATGTGTATAATATATAACATATATTATATTATATATATGTATAATTTTTTATTGATAGACACCTAGGCTGATTTGGTATCTTGCCCATTGTGAGTAGTTCCACAATAAATACGAGTATGCAGATATTTCTTGTATGCTGAATTTATTTTCTTGAGGTATATTCCCAAGATTTTATGGTAGCTTTATTTTTAGTTGTTTTGAGGCACTTTTGTATTGATTTCCATAGTGGCTGTACTAACTTACATCCCCACCAACAGTGTTTAAGAGTTTTTTTTTTCTCCACATTCTTGCTAGTGTTTGTTATTCTTTGTTTTTATTTTGATAACAACTATTATGATTGAGGTCAGAAAGAATATTAATATAGTTTTGATTTTCCTGGTCCTACTGGTTAAAGATGTTGAACATTTTTTAATGTATTTATTGGCCATTTGTACTTCTTTTGAGAAGTGCCTTTTTAGATCATTTGCCCTTTTATTGAATAAATTTCCTGTTCTTTTGTTGTTAAGTGGTTTTTTTTTTTCATTCTTAGTATATTCTGGTTATTAATTTTCTGTCAAATGAAAGCTGGTAAGGTCTCTCCCACCCCCACATTCTGTAGATTGACTTTTCATTCTGTCCATTGCTTTTTTTCTTTTTAGAGCTTTTTATTTGGATGTGATCCCATTTGTGAATTGTTGCGTTTACTTTTTGAGTTTCTGAAGTCCTATTCAGGAAATGATTTCCTGTGTCGGTATCTTGAAGTGTTTCCCCTCTCTTTTCCCCCAGTAGTTTAAAAGTCTCAAATCTTACATTGTGGTGTTGGATCCACTTTGAGTTAATTTTTTGTAGATGATGAGAGATAGGGATAGTTGAAGATAGTTTCAGTCTTCTACATGTAGATATACAGTTTTCCTAGCACCATTTGTTGAGGAACTGTCTTTTCTCCAATGCATGTTTTGGGTACCTTTGTGAAGAAGCAAATGGCTATAGATTTCTGTTTCATTGTGGGTCTTCCCCTCTGTTCCATTGGTCAACGCATCCATATTTCTGCCAACACTATCATACCATGCTGTGTTTGTCATTATGGTTCTGTAGTATAATTTTAAATTGAAACCAGGTATTGTAATGCCTCCAGCATTGCTCGTTTTGCTCAAGATTGCTTTGGCTATTTGAAGTTTTTTCTGTTTCCTCTTTTTTGTTACATTGCTTTTTTCTTTCTCTCTTTCTTTTTTCTTTGGTACTGGGGATTGAACGAAGGGGCATTCTATTTCTGAACTACATAACCCAGCCCTATTTTTTTTTTAATTTTTATTTTTAAACAGGATCCCACTAAGTTGCTGAGAGTCTAGCTAAAATGCTAAGACTGACCGTGAACCTACAATCCTCCTGTTTCAGCCTTCCTAGTACTGGAATTATAGTCATGTGCCACCACATCCAGTTGGTACAATGCTTTTTGATTTCTAGCATTTCCTTTTGATTTTTTTTCTTACAGTTTCCCTTTTCCTGCTTACATTATTCATCTGTTCTATCATGTTATGACATTTTCCATTAGAGTCTTAAACATATATTAATCATAATCATTTTAATCTTCCTGGTAATTCCAACCTCTCTACCATAACTGAGTGTGGCTTTGATGATTACTTTGTCATTTCAGATTGTGTGTTTCCTTGCCTTTTGTCATATATTGAAATTTTTTGTTGCAAGTCAGACACATGACATTGGATAATGTCAATAGGTCAATAAGTCTCTAGTATGAGGATATATATATATATATATATATATATATATATATATATATATATATGTTTTTTCTTTTGCCGTACTGGAGATTGAATTCAGGGGCATTCTACCTCCTAGCTACACCCGCCCCAGCCCTATTTTTTATTCTTTATTTTGAAACAGGTTCTCACTAAGTTGTAGAGGGACTCACTAGGTAGCTGAAGCTGGCCGAGACTCGAACCTGGATCCTTCCGTCTAAGCCTCCCAAATGCTGGGATTACAAGTGTGCGCCACCACGCCCGGCTGAGGATTTATATTAATCTATCCTTGGATTCAGCTTTGCTTAATGTTTTAACTGCATAGTTATAGGTAACATTGGCTTCAGATTTCTCTAAACGTGCCCCTCTTTGTGTCCCTTCTTGTGTTAGATGTTTCTATGTATTTCTAAAAAAATATATAATTTGTGGCTCTTTTAGCTGCAGTGTTTTTCTGGCGTCCTATTGATGTACTGGTCAAATATGAGGGAGGAGAAGTCTTCTATTACTGAAATAAATCTATGATGTTTAGTGGGTCTGTGTTTCAGGGCTTTAACCTAAACAAATATTTCTCTAATAGTGCAGATGCTTTGCCTTCTAGTTCCCTATCTCTTTCCCTGGAAGTAGTGTTTCTATTTTCTTTAATCTCTGAACCTGTTGATTTTAATTTTCCCAATTACTCAGATGAGATACAAAGGCCTTAGGTGACTGGATTGAGAACAAAGTCTCTACCCCAGTTGTGATAAAATCTTCACAGTCTTTTTTCTTGCAACATATATCTATTATAACAAAGATATGGGTATAATTATAATGATCACAGTTGCCTTACCCTTTCTGGATCCATGAGACCCATTTCCTCTAGCTTTGTCATGAAAAACTTTGAGATAGCTGCAGGAAAATCCCATGAATGTGTAGGGATTCCCTTAAGACTGTGGTTCCCAGGAATTTCTTATTCTCACTCCAGGTTACACTCAGCTTCACAAAATTCCTCTTTGTTACCATTTCAGCATTCCTACCAATTTATGGCTCAGGCACCTTCTTCTCCAGGTGAGCAAATCTTGGTAATTGTGTCTCCCTGAACTTTTCTATTTAATCTGGATTTCAGGTTGGTGGTTTGCCCAGAAGCCTCAGTCCTCTGATGAATCCAAGAAGAATTGTTAATTTTTAGCTTGTCTAGTTTCTTATACTTCTAAGAATAAGAGTGATGGTAGCTGTGAGGATATCCTTAAGTGATATTTTGATTGTATATATTATTTTTGCTGTTAGCCTTCTTCCATTTGTTAGAAACTCACTGTTTTAGTCAGCATTCTTACTGCTTTGATCCAAACACCTGACACACACAACTTAGAGGAAGGAAGATTTATCTGCTTATGGTTCTAGAGATTTCAGAGGTCATAGTCTGTTTGGGGGGCCAGTTTTCAAGCAGAAGCGTGGCTTTGAATTCTCAAGGCATCATAGCAGGAGGCAGAAAGCAAAAGGTGAGAACATGTGTGTGTCAGCTCATGGCTGCAGGGAGAGAGAAAAACTGGAAACTGCAGTAGCCAGCACAGGAAAACACTGTTATAACAAAGATATTGGATATAATTATAATGATCTCTTTTGCCTTCTCCTTTCCAGAGTCATGAGGCCCCTTTCCTCAAGCTTTGTCATGAGAACCTTTGGGATACCTGCAGGAATATCCCATGAATGTGTAAGGGATTCCTTTAAGGCTGTGGTTCCCAGGAATTTCTCCATCATGGTTGTCTATAGTGCCTGAGGCTGTCTAGAGTTCATGAGGTCTAGGAGATATTTTACATCCAAACTATAATACCCCAAATGATAAAAAATGTTTCTACATCTTTTAAGAATAGAGTCATTGTCAGTTCAACTGAATTCCCATCAGATAAATCACATTTCAACTTTTCCCTAGAAAAGAATAATTACTTTACCCCAACACAAAAATTGTCTCCAGATTTTGAACCATACACATTCACAGATGCTATCAAGAAGGTCAATCCATGCAGTGAAAATTTCAACTTCTCTCAAAGGCCAATTAAAAAAACCACTATCTTTTTATGAGTCAAAAACTGTAGAGCCATCTGGGGTATAGAACAACCAATTTATTAAACTTTTTGTATAAAATATGCATATTTCATATGAGAAGGCTATGGATTGATTCATCTGGAGTTTGAGTGATTACAATATTTTCTAGACCTGTCTAGCAGTGATTTGTGTATTAAAAGAAGAGAGATGTTCTTAATTTATGCACTAAACAGAAGATAATAATGGCCTTTTTCAGGATATGCATGCATTTTCCTATAGCATCATGCTTCAGCAAGCATCTGCATAGTTGTTATAGTTAGACATAGAATGTTCCCTAAAGAGCTCATTTATTAATAGTCTGGGTTGATATAGTTAAGTCATGAGAGTTGTTATCTCATCAATAGATAAATCTATTATAATGGATTTATCTATGTGGTGGGCCAAAGACGATAGAGTACGGCTAGAGAAGGTGGGTCCCTGGGGCAGTGGCCTTAAGTATTATATACGGTTCCTCTGACCCTTACTTTCTCTCTTGCTTCTGGCCTCCATGATCTGAGAAGCAAAGACCCCTTGTGCTCTTCCTCTCTTTGCCTCTCCCTGCCATGCCCTGAGGTCCTCGGTCCCAGCCTCACATGAATTAAACTGTGAGCAAATAGATCTTCTTTCTTCTAAGATGTATGGTCAGTTCTTTAGATTATAGCTATGAAAATGTTGACTAATGGAACAGTGATCCCTGTACAAAGTTTTGTTTTTGTTTTTGTTTTTTTTTTTAGTTTAAATAAGTCAGCTAAAGTTTAAAAAAATTAAGATGACATAGAGGACAGCAGTAGATTCCATGCACATCAGTAGAACAGACTTTCAGTTCATATGTATAACTCCTCAGTATAAATATTCTGATGGAATTGTATGATATACACTTTGTTCTGGTGTGACTACGGTAAGCTATGACTAAACACTAAACATATCACTTTCTGAAGACTTCTTGGTTGGTTAATGATTTCCTATGATTCTGGTCTGATGCCATATTACAATTAATTTTCATGTAAAACCACAATAAATCCTCTCATCAATAGTTAACTATTTTTCATTGTTAGAGATATTAGTTTGTGGGCTGGGATGTAGCTCAGCGGTAAAGCACTTGCTCTGCAAGTGCAATGCCCTGGGTTCGATCCCCAGTGCCAAAAAGACCGAAAAAAAAATAGTCAAGCTAAAAAAAAAAAAGATATTAGTTTGTTTTCTTTTAACATAGTGAGAGATGTTGGTTGACCATGTTGAACTGTGATCCAAAATTGGAATGTATCACAGAAACATGCTTAAAGATGGACAAACTCCTTTATTTCATATACCAATAACAAAAATCCTTTGAATTAAAATAAGCTAAATTAGTCATATACCTATGATCACATTTTAATGAAACTAAATATATAATTTCCATAAACTTAAATTAGAGTAAAAGGGAATATAAATTTTTTTATTATTAATATTGAAGAACAACCCTAACATCTGAAAACTTAGTTCTATTTGAAATATAGAAAGTAAACAGAAACACTTTTGTATCTTCATTTCTACTGCATATTCCAAAATTTGCCTATGATATAACTTTATTTCAATGATTTCAGGTTTTACATACTTAATAAAAGGCGGATTTAAAATTTAAAAGAATATTTGTAGATTTTTCAATAAGGGAGTTTTTTTTTCTCTGCTCATTTACATTAAATTTAAAGCTCTTTTTTTTGTTTGTTTAAAATATGTTAAGCATATTTTTTTTAATGGGCCTCTGCTTTGGATTAATAATATAACTGAGTCCAGTATGGCAGAAGTATTGGCTATACAGGATAATTTGAACTTTTCAACATCTTTTGGGTTAACTGCCCTTTAAATTATAGGACTCATGTTAGCATCCTTCCTGTTTTTAGATGCAGCCCAATACATCAGCTTTATAAATAGCATGAGTTTTTCACCTTATAGTTTTTGATCCTATTTCAACATGTGAAAAAATGCCAATATTTTGATTTAAAATTCAGAAATATTCATTAAATTTTCCCTTCACTGGAGATAGAATATTGTTTTGGAAAACTCCTGGAAGAGTTTTTTGAATTTTATCACACTTTAGTGGATCTTGTTTCTCTCTGTTATTAGTTGGGGTTCATTCTGGTGGATTCTAACATAAATGTCCAAATAATAGGGGCTTAAATGATGTATAATTTCATTTCTGTCACATGTAGATGTCCAGAATAGAATACTCCATGGCTGGTCTGGCAGTTCATTGGTCTCAGGATTTTGGCTCCTTCTTTCACATTATTATGGTAACTTTGGCATATAGCCTCAGCACTTAATAGCTTGCATGAACCCTGGCCATCTCATCAAATTTGCATCTCAAGCAAGGCAAAGGCATCAGAAAAATTATTGTCTCAGCCGGGTGTGATGGCGCACGCTTGTAATCCCAGCATTCGGGAGGCTGAGACCGGAGGATCCGGGTTTGCGGCCAGCCTCAGCTACCTAGTGAGGCACTCCGCAACTTAGTGAGACTTGGTTTCAAAATAAAGAATAAAAAATAGGACTGGGGGTGTAGCTCGGAGGTAGAATGCCGCTGAGTTCAATCCCCAGTACCACAAAAAAAAAAAAAAAAAAAAAAAAATTATTGTCTCCTTAAAGTGACATTCCAGAAATCCCATTCATGCTTTAAGTTACATCTTATTATCTAGAAGCTAGTTCTACCACATACAGAGTCAAGGGATATCAGGGATTGTAGTCTTTAATCTAGGAGGCAATTTGTTCAGTTAAAATACTGAAATATAAAACTAATTGTGTCAGCATTCTTGATAGCTTTTTGATATGCAAACTTGGCTATTTTGAGCCACAGTCCTAAATCATTCAAGCAAACACTAATATAAGTTTTTCATTGAAGGTATACCACAGATATGATTATGGTATTTAACCACTGGATTTTCAGGGAAATAAAAAAAGAAAAACATGCTGGTGGGCCTGACCTAATGAGGCAAGCTCCTTAAAAAAGAGGACTTAGACTTGCTCTCCGTTTAGAGAAATGGCCTGTGTTCAGAGCTGCATATGGCTCATGGTCTTTTTGTTCTGACTTGCCGCATAGATTTTCAACTTCTTAAGTCAACCTCTAAAATTCCATAAGCCAATCCCCTCCATTTTGCTCTCTGTTTACACACACACACACACACACACACACAGACACACACACACACACACACACACACACACAATCACCTATGGTTTAAGCTCCTATAGATACAGCAACATATTTTGGAAAAAACATTCCTAGTTCTTCAGTAACTCCCAGCAATGTGTTTGAACTGTCCATCCTATGCAGAGGTGGCCATATGCTTTGAGACTATTATTCTAGTTTCAGAGATTAGGGCTTGTAGCATGCCATCCTTTGCCAATTATTGGTTCTAGAATATGTATAAGACTTAATTTCAGCCACCACAATATACAAGGGAATTACCATGAATTCTAAGATAATTTCTTAGAAACAACTTTCTTGGCTTTCATAAGAATAGGGGGAAATGGAGCCCCTCAAAGTTATTGGCAGTGGACATAAAGTAGAAGATAGCATAAAGATGAAATTGACATGGAAAGCAAAGTAGGGAGTCAGAGAATTATATTTTTAGCTGGGCATGGTAGCATATGCTTGTAATTCCAGCACTTGGAACAAGAAGATTATTTGTTCACAGCCAGCCTCATCAACTTACTGAAGCCCTCCACAACTTTGTGAGACCCTGTTTCAAAATAAAAAATTAAAAAATAAGATTGGGGGTATAGCTCAAAGGTAGAATGCCCCTGGATTCAATCCCCAGTATAAAAACAACAACAACAACAAACAAAACAGAACAAAAAACCCAAAATTTCATTTTAAAACTTCACAATCTAACCAGCCTTAACACTTTATACCCTTCAGTATTTTTAAGTGAACTAATAGGCTTTTCTAATTACTTAATGCAGTTGGAGTTGGGTTTTGTCATTTGCAGTAAAACGTATCCTAATGGAGACAACTAGCAAACAATTCATCTTATGAATGATTAAAAATAAGTAGATCTCTATTTTGGCATTGCCTTAAAGTAGTATCTGAGAGTTTCCACAGTGTATCAGAGAGTAGTAGACTGCTGTTTTACTTGGCATGCAGACAAATTTCAATTTGGAGTCAAGTACCAAAACATAATCATTTGTTGATAATTTTGAATACTGTGTATAATAAACCAGTTAATTAAAAAAGCCACATAGAGCTCCATGTTTTGCTGTAAAGATCAGTACAAACTTTTTCTGTTCCCCTGGATTTTTTTTTTTTTTTGGTTCTCCCACCAAGTGATTCTACACAAGGAAAATAATGGCAGTGGTATGTATTATTGAAATTAGAAAAGAGAAAAAAGAAAGTAAAAGGAAACAATAACTTTAATATAAAAGCCTTGTGCAAAAGGTCCTCATACCTAATTCCCTAAGCCAGTAATCTCTCCAAGGCTCATCACTCCCAAATTTCTTGGAAATCTAAAAATCTGTGCTCACAGTCTTAAACTTACTGGAAATTCACCCACTTAGGAAAACTGCCGTGGGTAGTGTTGATTAGTCCACTAATGTGTGTACTTTCAGAATAGATTGAGCAAAGTGAGACACAAAAAACAATAATATAGGGTACTTTCCCAACATTATCTATTGATCAGATAATGGAGAACATGTCAACTTAATGATTCTCAGAACTGCCAGATCACTATAAACCATCTTGTGATCACCAGACTAATGTCAACCCCATATCTTCCCATGGCCACCCCTCATCAATTTTGTTTATATATTTATTGGCTTCTGGCATTGAACCTAAGGTAAAACACATACTAGACAAGTAGTCTACCACTGAGTTACATTCCCAGCCCTAAATTCCCTTAAGGATCTGCTACTCCAAAAACATGTCTCACTTTTGAGATAGACCCCATTCTCTCTTAAATTTGTACTCCTTGCTTTCTTAAATGAATCTTTATGCCACAATATCTGATGCATGCTAACATTCTTTCCTATCATGTACATCAAGGACCCCATTAGCCTGACTTGAGGTCACTTTCTTTGGAATCTCCTCAGACCACTTCTAGTGACATTAGGAGTTAAATTGAGTCCTTCCACAAAATATGAGTCCCCACACTTAGCATCTGTGAATATTACCGTCTTTGAAAATAGTGACTTTGTAAAATGTAATCAAGCTAAGATGAGGACTGAGAGTGGTGCTTAGTTCAATAAAACTCCTGCCCTTACAAAAGACGAAAATGCCATGTGAAGCCAAAAACTTCCCAGATTTGGAAAAAATGGACATCAAGATCTAGGCAGATCAGAAGTTCTCAAATAAGATCAACTCAAAGAAATACATTCCAAGATACATTTTACAGTATTCCCCCATTATGATAGTTTCACTTTCTGTGTTTACCCATGATCAGCCACATTCTCAAAATAGAAAGGTCTAAAGTAAATCATGAGTTTTAAATTATGCACCATTCTGCATAGCATGATGAAATCTCCTGCTTTCCTGCTGTGTCTCATCTGGGACACAAATCATCCCTTTCTGCACCATATACACCTTATAGGTGCTGCCCGTCTGTTAGTGACTTAGTTGTCATCTTGATTATTAGATCTACTGTAGTGGTATCACAGTGCTTGTGTTCAAGTAACCCTTATTTTATTTAATAAAGGCCCCAAAGTGCAACAGTAGTGATGCTAGCAATTCAGATACACTGAAGAGAAGCTGTAAAGTGCTTATCAAAGTTCTTGACTTAATAAGGAAAGAAAAAAATCAACTGCTGAAGTTAAGGTTAAGATATACAGTAACAATGAATCTTCTATCTGTAAAATTATAGGGAAAAGAAAGAGAGAGAAATTTATGCTAATTTTTCTGTTGCATCTCATAATGAAAAAGTTGTGTCTATAGTGTATAAGTAGAGGATTAGGAACTATCCCAAGTATCAGGCATCCACTGCAGGTCTTGAAAGTATCACCTGCAAGTAAGGGGCAGAAGACCACTGCACAAGTGACCCTTCTCAGAAGAAATTTTCTATATAATGCACTAGACTTGTTCAAGAAAATCTGTGAGTCTTGACTCTGCTGTCTTGTTATTTATCAAATATTGAATAAGTCATTTAGTGCCTGAGGCTGTTATCCTTTCTTTACAGAGTTCACAGTGCATCATAGTGCTGAGCTGAGAATCAATTTACTGATGGTTGATAAATTTTGTAAACTGTGTAGAAAAATACAAACTTAAGCAGTTAATACTTAAAAAGAGAGAAAACCTATGTTACTTTACTAATTTCTCACTTTGATATTAAAATAAATTTAAACACTACAATATGACTTCAGATTTATGTCATCAGGTTTGCTTATTAACAAAAATTATAGGCAGACTCATTTCCCAAGCTGCTTTGCTTGCGGGGATCTTTCTGTGTGGGGTGGCCCTTATCTCCCGGTGATCTATCTGCTTTGTGATCAAGACAATTACTACTTTTTCTCTTCCAAAGTCAGAATTGAGTCTTTTGTTGTGGGCCACCATGGGAACATTCCTCAGATTCCAAAAGAGGGAGTCTTTCCAATTTAAAAGCTTTCCTGATCTACTTCCTTAGCATTTATCTTTAGGTCTGAGTTCTAAAAACCCGAGACCACATCATTTCATTTAGTATCTCCTGTCCAGATCCTGAAATTTAATTCTTTCCATCTATTTTGACAGAACATTCCCTGAGGGTTCACATTAAAGGCTGCTGGCTCATAAAAAATATAAACTCCTTTGATTTGAAGTCTGTTGATTGTTCATTGTAGGCACATTCCAGTCAAGATTTGAGGCTCAAAGTCAAACTTCTGTGTCCATATCTGGAAGAAACCCTGTCCTCTTTCAATCTCACCTCCCCATTGTGATCCCAATGGACACTTCCTCATGCCCAAGGTTAAGAAAGCTATCTGTTCTCTTTTAATGAGACAAGCTCTCAATGTGGAACACTGCACGGGAGAAATCAGTTAACTGGAAATATTTGTCAAGTCTTTGTGGAATCAATATGAAGACTATCTATTTCTGCCAGTTTTTGTACTTTCTTAAATTTAAACTCTCCATAATAAAATCTCCCCAATAGGTTAACAATCTACTTTATCTTGCTTAGTAAGAGAATAAAAAAACAGATGCTGAAAACATGTCTTGGATAGGGTCATGTTTAAGAAATAATAGTGAACTGGAGCTGACTAGTCTGGTTCCTGAGAACCAACTTTTAAATTACTGGAAATTTTGTGAGCTGCTTGTTAAAGATTGTCATGAATAAAAAAAGAAATGATCTCAAACGTACAATCAAATGAATTATGACAAAATATTACAAATACTCAAAATATCATTTCCTAATTTTTTTACTACATTTTTTATTATTGTTTCTGAAGAGTATTTTCCTATGTTAAACCTCTGTCTTAGAAATACTGCATATCAAGCTGGGCGTGGTGGTGCATGCTTGTAATCCCAGCATTTGGGAGGCTGAAACCAGAGGATCCGGGTTCGTGGCCAGCCTCAGCTACCTAGTGATACCCTCTGCAACAAAGTGAGACCTGGTTTCAAAATAAAGAATAAAAAATAGGGCTGGGGGTGTAGCTCGGAGGTAGAATGCCCCTGAGTTCAATCCCCAGTACCACAAAAAAAAAAAAAAAAGAAATACTGCATATCAGTGTTAATGGACATCTCTTCCCAACTCCAAGTTCAATACGATCATCTTGGGTGGTATGAAATTAGCCAAAGTGAGTGCATTTCCACCACGAACACACCACACGTATAAGAAGTTATAAACCAAAGCTCTTTTGTTGTTCCTTGAAGAGTGGCTGTGACATTGTTTCACATATGAGTTCCCTGTGCTCACCTGTTATTGTACAGATAAAACTTCTTATGAGGATTGCTTTGTTGGAAGGAAGCCTCTCTTATTTGAAGAGGCTTCTGAGTAGATTTAAAAGAAAACATATCTTCATCATCGAATGGGAGCTTCATCAGAATAGGGACTTTATCTTGTTCACCACTATAATCTTGGCATTGGAACACAGTGTGACACAAAAAAATTGTGCCCAAATATTTGTTGAATGCACAACTACATAGAAATACAATGAATGACATTATCAATATCAATGTTAATATCTATGGAACATTTACTCTGTACCAAATCTAATGAAATTTATAGCAATTCCATGATGTGACATTATAATTTCAATATGCAGATAAGGCAACTGAGGCAAAAATGTCCTTTAATTTTTTATTCTTTATTTTGAAACCGAGTCTCATTGAGTTGCGGAGTGCCTCGGTAGGTAGCTGAGGCTGGCCGCGAACCCGGATCCTCCGGTCTCAGCCTCCCGAATGCTGGGATTACAAGCGTGCGCCACCACGCACGGCAAAAATGTCCTTTAATTTTTAAAACGAATAAGTTTTGTTTCAGTTACTTAAAACCTGTAAGTTCTTTTCCCCTTAAAGATGGCCAATTTAAAAACCATTGTTCTTTCTGTACTGAAACACTATTATAAAATTTGGTTGTTTTAGAAGTCATTAAAAAAATCTCTTGTGATCTGAAACTTTTGATTCTTCTGATCTTCATTTTATTCTAATGGTCAGTGGCACTTTTTATATTCTGCTGTCTAACAGGGCCAATAAATTCAGATTCCTTCCTTCCTTCCTTCCTTCCTTCCTTCCTTCCTTCCTTCCTTCCTCCCTCCCTCTTTCCCTCCCTCCATCCCTCTCTCTCTTTCTCCCTTTCTCTCTTGTACAGGACATTCTACCTCTGAGAAACAACCTCAGCCCTATTTTATTTTTTATTTTGAAACAGAGTCTAGCTAAGTTGTGGAGCCCGGCTTTGAACCTGTGATTCTCCTTTTCAGCCTTCCAAGTATCACAAGCATGTGCCACTGTACCTGGCTGAGGCATAATTTCTTGATAGGCATCATCAATGCATTAAATGTTTTAGTTACCAACAGTTTTGAGCATCTGGCAAAAAAAATCAAGAAATTATAAGAAAAGGGCTATGTATAAGTATAAGGACTAGGGAGTAGAGAAGTTTTTAAAATATGAGAATTATTCCAAATTAGAAACTTTGTTCTTGACAACTTTATTTTTTTGTGTTGTTATAAGAAAATATGTTAGGTTGAGTACTTTATAAAGAAACAAGGTTCATTTAGCTCACAGTTCAAGAGATTCAACAGCATGGCACCAAAATTCTGGTAAAGACATCCTTGCTGGTGATATAACATGTTGAAAAGCAGAAAAAGCAATGGCTCTTTGCAGGTGCATGGTCTGGCCTTGCTTAACAACTGCCTACTCTGTGGAGACTACCTTACTCTTCAAGAGGAGCATTAATTCCTTCTGAGGACAGTGGCCCTGTAACCTAACCACTTTCCACTGAGCCCTAGTGCTTAAAGGTGCTGACTTAGTAGTGATTGTCTGGAGACCAAGCTCCAGCACTTGGAACTTCGGGGGTCACACTCAATCCATATCAAGCCATACCAGCAATTTTATAATTGTTAGATTATTTTAAGGTTCATTAGAAAGAATATCACCTGTAATCAAGAACTTAGCATTGAAAAAAATTGCCCAGTCACCTCCAAGTAGGGAGAACCACCTAACCTCTGTATGAATATTTACACTCCCCTTTTAGCAAGTGAGGGCAATAACTCATCACCCTCCTCACAAAGGTTGAAAATGAGTGGAAAACTTTTGGTAAGTTAAAAGCTTAATAATGTGAATTGGGCTTGGTGAAAATTTCTTCAAATTTTTCAGCAAATGAACACATTGTAGACACTGTCTCATTTGACAGCTACATCCCCATGAAATGAGATTTTTACAATATGAATTAGGTGGATATGATAGCTTAGAAAATGGTATTTCTTTTTTCTTTCCAAAGGCAAGAAAGACAGCGAAGGTGGAAACTTGTGAAACATGGCAGAGCTTAACAACAAAAAGGAGCTTTGTGTATGGCTAATAGTGACAAACATTGCTGCTTCTCAATAAGCACGTAGAAGTGATTCTCTGGTTATGATCCAGGGAGTGGAAAAAAAATGACTGAAGGTGGAATATGGGGAACTTTCCACCTACACTGGCTTTAAATATCTTTAAAATTATTTTTAATAATTAAAACAACAGCAAAATAAGCTCAAAAGAACCACCAAGTGACAAGTAGTCAAAATTGGTTTTCTCTCACCTGAATATGTCAATGCTCTCAGTAGTGATTTATCCCTTGGATATTATTCCTCAAATAATACATTTCTAGAGTGACCTGAACCTATCTAAACATAGGTTTTTCAAAACGACTAGTTTCCTTTGAAACTATGCAAGGCAATAAAAGGTGTTTTGTGCTTATATTTTTGTCTGGAAAAAAAAAATCTATTTTTAAAATTTACTTTATATGGTCTGCTTTTTCTAAGTTAATTACTATAGTCTGTACATATTGAGCCCCTATATTCTACTGCATTTTTTATTAGTATCTGTATGTCTTACTGAAGGATATGATGGATTGTCATTACTTGCTGAAGTCTAGAATTTCTTTGAAATATTAACATGATAACCATATAATTCCCCTTTTCATATTTTAAAGACATCTTTGATGGTTTTTATGCAACACTGTTGGAACACATTGTGCCCTTGTTGGGGAGAACAAATATAGTGAGTGCCTTCATAATACCTGATGTGCCCTGGCGTGCCCCACCTCCGACACACCTCATCAGGGCTCCCTTTCTGGGCATATTTTTGTGCAGTTTAATTTTATGTGGTCACTTCACAGAATCAAAGTGAAAAAGCCTCCCTTGTACTTCCATTTCTGTGTCAGTATCAAAACAGCATGCTCTAGTGAGTTGCTTGAGAAAGGTTACAAATAAAGATATGATTTTTCAGCAATCGTCTGTCCCAAAGGAAGGAACACAGGTGATTCTGCTAAGTCATTATGAAGAGCCTTATCAGTCTTATCAGCTCTGAGTAAGAGAGCTCATACTAGCAATTAGGACTGTTTTCCCAACTGAGATTGAGAACACAGAGATTAGAAACCAAAGAGAAGCAGAAGTTGTCTGGTACAAAGGAGACAAGAAGCCGGTCTTGTTAGACCAAAGTAAAAACATAAGATACCATCTGAAATTGGAAAGCCAGGGTGAAGAAGGTTACATGTTAGGGACAGGTGACACTAGCTAAGAGAATCACCATGTTTCAAACTCTTAGTATAGAATACTTTTGGTTAAGAGAGTTTTCGTGGAGGGTGGGGAGAGAGAGAAATTAATGTCTCTACTGAGATCTGGTTAACAGGTACAAGCTTTTACGTAAACGTGTTTGAACTTCATCCAGGTTTTCCTAATAGTGTTAGAAAATTCAATTACATATTCAGATATATACTTGTGAGCTAAGTATAATGTTGTTTTTATGTCTTATCAGAGAGATCAAAAATTAAAATACTTCCATTTTATTAGTGGTGAAATAATATCAGAAAAATTCATTGGCTTTGATTAAGGATGCCCACATTCTAATAGGCAGCTCCATATGATACTTCTGGAGAGTATTCTAGTATTAGGTTTCTCCTATTGTGACCAGTTGCCTGGATCAATGTGGTAGTCTGTTTTAGTCTGCATAATGTCTTCTGGAACACTATGAAAGTCTTCTGAGATGATATATCACCACTTTTAACCACATTGTTTTTATTTTTATTTCTTCAACTAATAACTACTGAGTCTGATTAATTTATTTGATAATATGAAACAGTTTATTATAACTATGTTAAGTAAATCACAGAAAAAAAAAACAACTGATATATAAAACAGTTCAAATTATGCCATGTTCAAGTTTTAAGGTATAACTACCAGTCTCACTATTATGTATAGGGAGAGTGAGGCAGCAGGGTGGACATAAAGGGAAATACACCAAAACCTGTGTGCATGTTTTGCCATATAATTTTGAACCTCACTATAGTGTATTATTACAATGCACCAAAAGTTATGTATATATGAAAACCAGACCCTAAAAAGTTAAAAAAATTCACATCCCCTCTTGTAACTCAGTAGCAAGAATACTTGAGCATTCTTTTTTGACTCTTTCTGTACCCTAGTCCATTTCCAACCACCTTCTGTCCCTCCATGCATCTTGTTTTCTCAAGAATAAAATGTGAAATGAGAGAGAGAGAGAGAGAGAGAGAGAGAGAGAGAGAGAGAGAGAGAGAGAGAGAGAGAGAATGAATCCTCATTTGGGTACCATCCTACAGGCCATGGTCCACTTGTTAGTCCATTAAGATCCCATGGTGCATCAGGAGAAGAATCACTCCAGACAGAATATAAAACAAAGAATGGGAACAGCCCCTGACAAATAGAAATTATATGCCTAATTTCTTATAAATATAATCTGTATGCTTAAAATTAGTCCAATCAAAAGTATTAAGCTAAAGGAGGCAAGGAAAGTAGAAGAAAATGTAATGATTCTTTAGGAATCATTTGACTTTATCAAAATACATGGATTAAATGCCTGATTATCTAGGAAACACATTAAGGAGGTAATGAATAGGCTGGGGTCCTAGCAAAGTGGTAGGATAGGTGAATTCACAAATGTAACACCATGCTTACTTCTAACCTCTGTAAGTTTAGAAACTTGTAGTCAAAGAGCAGCAGTAGAGAATCAAGATTAAGTGCAGTGACTTTGGAATCAAACAGAGCTTTGGTGTCAAGTCTGTCTCTGCTGTTTTCTCATAGGACACTGAGAAAATTCCTCAACCTCTTTATGTTTCCACTTCTTCATGGGTAAAATACAGATATAAAATCTCTTCTTTGCAAAAGTCTTTTAAGTATCAAATTGGCTAATACTATTTGTAAAGTGCTTTTTCTGGATAAATGATAAATAATATAGTGCCATTAGGATTTTAAATGTGGGCCAAAATCATGACAAGACCATTGTATTAATATTCCAGGGCTGCTGTAACAAAACATCGCAAACTGGGGGACTTGAACAATAGAAAGTTATGATCTTAGTTCTGGAGGCTAGAAGTAAAACAAAATAAAGCAAAACGAAAACAAAAACAACAAGGAGTTGGTTATTTCTGAGATAAAAGAGGAAAAGTTCTTTTCCAGGCCTCTTCCTTGATTATAGATTCTCTCATGTCTCTGTGTCCACATTTCCTCTCTTTATAAGGATTCAAACTCACTCTAAATGCCTCATTTTTAGAGGACCATCCCTGTAAACAACAACAACAAAACACTATCTTAAAATAAGGTCACATTCTGAAATGACAGGAGTATATGAAATACAATATGAATTTTGTGGAGATACAATTCATTCTAAAATGACCAATTTTAGAATAGTTGAAGGACCTGTGAATATTCAGTCTTGAAGAAGAAATGCTGAAGCACAGGGAGGAGGAAATTTTTACAAATGTCTTCAATGTACAGCACCTAAGGAGGTTAATACAAAGTTTAGTATATTATAAATATTCAATAATTATTCTTCTTATATCTTTATATTCACTGAGTCCCAACCATGTGTTGCTACTGGTCTAGGTGGTGAAGACATCGTACTGAATGCAGAAACCAGAGATGCTAGATGACATTTGTGTAACCCCAGGATTAAAATTTCAGTTAATGTGTAGCAATTATATGTGGATATGCTTTTTTGTCTCATAATAAGAAGGAACTTTCTAAAAGGTAAAGATAGTAAAAGATGGAATGGCCTGCCTTTGAGGTAGCAAATTCTCTATTTTATATATTGAAACACATTCTGGAAAATGAAATATATGGCCTGTAGTTATGGCAATTAAAGAGCTAAAGGAGAAGTAAGGTAACTGATTTTTAGCATCCTTTCCTACTCTAAACTTTATTACTTAATGAACCATTTAAAAAGGGGCTCAGGCAAGGGTAGCAAGAAAGCTCATGAGAGCAAGTGCATAATATTTGCTTTAAAGCAAAGTGCTCTGATCTCTTATTTACATGGGAAAATTTTCTGTGGTTCCAGGAACTGTTGAAATGAATCAACTCAGCCAGTGTAGTCTCTAAACTTCCAGCTCCAAGATTCGAGAAGGTAGCACTGCTGAATGAACAGGAGGTATTCTAATCAACACAGCCTCAGTCTAACTATTTAACAAGAAAGGTTGCATAGTAAGGCCATGGATCTGAAAATACTAAATGTCTTCCAATTGGGAAATAGACTCTGTGACTTATAAATAAAGGCAAATGTTAACATTTTTCTCTGAGCCAATATTAAGGAATAATATACCATATAAACTTATATGTGAGAACCTTAAAATTTCAAATTTTAGAACAGAGTTCAAGTACACAGATTATGTACGAAGCTTCAGGATCTTCAGAAAAATTAAACGAAAATCAATATTTAAAACAAACCATTTTAGGAGGGAGGAGGAGGGAGTGGGGTGGGAACTGGGGAAGGGTTAAATGAGAAATGTGTGCATGTCTGCCTTTACCAGGTTGTACCTAACAAAGATGTATGAATACAATGCACCAATTAAAAATAAATAAATTTTTAAAAAGATATTTTGCCCTAAAAAATAAAACAAACCATTTTTAAATATAGGGTTTAATGTTTCTAATATTTAAGTTGTCGGATAAAACTACAGGAAGAAAGTGTCTTGTGTTCCAAAATTGTCTTTTTTTTTAAAATTTATTTTTATAGTAGTAATTTGTGCAATAAGGCATACATCTTTGTTAAGTACAAGTTGTTAAAAACATATTTGCACACAATTCTCATTTGACCCCTTCCCCAATTCCCACCCCGTTCCCTCCCCCTCCCTCCCCCTCAGGTTCAGTTCAATGAGTGACCTTGATATGATCATGTAAGTACATCATGTGCCTTAGGGTGTCCCTCGGCCCCATGCATACACTACAATTAAATCTACTTCTTTGCTTATCGAGGATATCTCCTTTTCATTTGGAGACCCTACTATGCCCCATCTTCTCCCTAGCATCCACATATTAGGGAGAACATATGCTTCTTTACTCTTTGTGACTGACTAATCTCACTTAACATTATGTTTTCCAGTTGCATCCATTTCCCTGCAAATAACATGATTTTGTTCTTCTTTATGGCTGAGTAAAATTCCATTGTGTACATATCCCATAGTTTTGTAATCCATTCATCTGTGGATGGACATCTTGGCTGCTTCCATAGTTTGGCTGTTGTGAATTGAGCCGCTATAAACATAGATATACATGCATCGGTTTGATAGTTTGGTTTCCATTCTTTTGGGTATATACCCAGTAGTGGTATTGCTGGGTCATATGGTAGATTCATTCCCATTCTTCTGAGGATCCTCCATACTGTTTTCCACAGTGGTTGCACAAGTTTGCACTCCCACCAACAATGTATTAGGGTTCCCACTTCTCCACACCCTCGCCAGCAGGTGTTGTTCCAGAAAACAATTCCACTCACAATAGCACCCCCAAAAATAAAATACTTAGGCATAAACCTAACCAAGGAGATTAAAGACCTCTATAAGGAAAATTATAGAAAGCTGAAGAAAGAAATCGATGAAGACCTTAGGAGATGGAAGGACCTCCCATGCTCTTGGATAGGCAGAGTAAATATCATCAAAATGGCCATCCTCCCAAAACTGATCTACAAATTCAATGCAATACCCATGAAATTGCCAAGAACACTCCTCACAGACATAGAAAAATCAGTCCTTAAATTCATCTGGAAAAACAAAAAGCCCAGGGTAGCCAAAGTAGTTCTTAGCAATAAAAATCATGCAGGAGGTATCACAATACCTGACTTTAAACTCTACTACCAAGCCACAGTAATAAAAACAGCATGGCATTGGCACAAAAACAGACACATAGACCAATGGAGCAGAATAGAAGATGCAGAAACAGATCCACAGACTTACAGTTAACTGATTTTTGACAAAGGAGCCAAAAGTATACACTGGAAAAAAGATAGCCTCTTTAACAAATGGTGTTGGCAAAACTGGTTAACCACATGCAGGAAGATGGAAATAAACCCCACTTTCTCACCCTGCACAAGAGTCAACTCAAGGTGGATCAAGGACCTGAAAGTTAGGCCAGAGACCTTGCAGCTACTTGAAGAGGGCATAGGACCAACACTTGAACACATAGACACAGGTAAAAACTTTCTCAACAAGACCCCAAAAGCACAAGCAGCTCAAAGGAAGATTAATATATGGGATTGCATGAAACTGAAGAGCTTCTGCAGAGCAAAGGAAACTATCAAGAATCTCAACAGAGAGCCTACAGAGTGGGAGAAAATTTTTGCCAGTTACACCTCAGATAGAGGTCTAATATCTAGGATATACAAAGAACTCAAGAAAATCGCAGCTAAGAAAGCAAATAACCCAATCAAAAAATGGGCAAAGGATCTAAATAGACACTTCA
>PVLC010024870.1:0-24283 GCA_004027655.1 Graphiurus murinus
AAAAAAAAAGCAATTATCTAAATGAAATGCAGACTTCTTCATTAATGCCTTTAGCAAATGTATATTGAACACATATTGTGTGCCAGGAACTTGGATTCAGTGGTGAACAAGAGATGCAAGGCTATCCTTCCTGGGGCTTCTATTTCAAGTGGGTAGATCCTAATTAAGCAATTGAAGACATTGTGCTGAGTGCTAAGGAGAAAACAAAGCAGGATAAATGGATGGTGAAAATACTGGTCAGACCAGGGGCATTTCATGGAAGGGGAAAGAAAGCCAGCTATGCACAGAACTAGAAGAGGAGCATTCCAGGTAGCTGGAACAGCTAGTACACCAACTGACATAAAAATGAATCTGGCATGTTTAGGTCCAGAAAAGAAATCTGTGGCTGCAGGATAATTATTCAAGCAGAAAAGTGGCCAAAGTCTGGCTTCACCACAGCAGCAGATATGGGCCCGATCACACAGGCCCTGGGAAGGTCTAACAATGGGAGACCATGGAGAATCTTAAGCAGAAGAGATCTGACTTTCACATTTGAAAGATCACTTGCATTGCTGAGCAGATAAAAAAAAACTGGAAGAAGACAAGAAATAGGAAAACCAGTTTGGAGTGCGAGTTTTTAAAAAGACTTGGCAAGAGATGGCTCTCGTTTGGATCTTGAAGGTAATAATGGAGAAGTAAGGAGTGGTAAGCCATATTGTAGATGTAAAACAAAGTAGACTATAGATGGCTACGAATCAGGGAGAGGGTGAAAGAAAGGAATTGTGGATGACTCCCAGATTTAGCAAATGAGTGGACAGTGGTGACATTTACTGAGGTTGGGAAATTCTAGGAGAAACCAGTAGTGATGATGGGGGCTAGAAAAACATGAATATTATCTAAGACATACTAAGTTTGAGACTCCTATACATCCAAGTGGTCATGAGGATATCAGGGGTTCAGTAATAAGAACATTTGTCCCACATCATGGATGCCATGATCGATGAAGACAAGATTTGAAAAAAAGTTGGCAGCATTCCAAAGCCCCATAGTCATCACCACTGTGTCTACAGCCTCCCAAAGGGATCACTGCATGTAAGGAATAAATTACACTCTGATGGCTCTGTGATTCTGTATGTCTCCTTTTTATACCTTAACACACCAGTTGCCATAAAATTGAGCTGTAGCTATTCATCTCTATGCAGAAAGTCAGATGAAATGTTATCCAAGTAGAATAGAAGACACTTATGTCCAAGAAGAAAATCATGAGGGGGTTGAGGCATTGGATATGGATTACCTGAGGTCCCTCAAGAGGAGGGCTGGCTTTGCTCTGCATGATTGACACCAAAATCTCCCAAGGACGAGGCTGCAGTTGGAGCCAGGACATAGACCAGTGAGACCATGGAATGACAGTCAGGCCACAAGGAGCCCATTTTCAAGAGCGCTCCCTATGGTAGTAAAAGGTAACTGCACACAAGACTGTGTAGGTCAAAAATAGAGTTCAACTAGCATTCATAGTATTAAGTGGCCATACTAGTGGCCATAGTCCTAACATAGGTCCTGTGTGTCACAGTACTTAGCTGAAAATGACATAATGAAATATTGATGTGACTCTGATAAGAGAAATTGCTGCCAATCAAAAGAGTCATTATAATAAGCATTTTATACAAACTACAAATGCACAAGTTGACTAGTATATTTGCAAAGCTGGCTTGGATTGGTAACTAGGATACATCTCTTAATATCTATGTCACTTCAGAAGATTATTTAGCCTCTCTAAGCCTCATGGATTCATCTGTGAAATTATGATAACAGGGTAAAACTAAGAGGGTTATTATGGCAATTAAATACTATATGTAAAATTCTTAAGACAAGTGCTTAGAAGATTACCAGACTGCATGGTGTGTCCCCATAAAATTCATTTGCGGAACCTCATCCCCAGTGCAATGGTATTTGGAGTTGATTATATGATGAAGGTGGAACCTTCCAGAATGGGACCAGTCTCCTTAAGAAAAGAGACTCCAGGGAGATCCTTTTCCTCTTCCATTACATGAGTACAGTAAGAAGAAAGCTATCTATGAGAAAGTGGAAATTCACCAGACCCCTTATTTTCCCAAGCCATGATCTTGGACTTTCCAGCATGCAGACTCGTGAGCAGCACATTTCTATCACTTACAGGCCATCATATCTATGACGCCTTGTCCAAATAGATCAAGACATACCTTCAGCTATATTCACCTTTGGCACCATTATCTTCGCTTCTGTAGCCAAAAGGCTGGAGAGGGTAAGAGAGGAATGTCAACCCGTCTTGCATAAGGTAGATGTCAGAACTTCCCACACCATGAGAAGCTGGAGAAAGCTTTTCCAAGGAAGAAGAACCAAGGAGAACTCATGCTGGTATAAAAACTATGATTCTAAAAATGCAGGCCAGCCCCTCTCATTAACTCTTGCCTTCTGAAAAGTCTGACCTGACTTCCTTAACTTTGAGGACACCAAGTGCCACCAAAGCACAGACAGCCAATCCCAAAATGACTCAAAGAACTGAGGGAATCAGAGAAAATAAGTTAGCTACAGTCCTGAGAAAACTGTAAAGCAGCAATTGTGGCCTGTTCCATCATATCCTGTCCCTTGTATTATGAAAAACAAAGTACTATTAGGAGCCCAAGGGGCTATGGTTTACCATGAAGTAAACCCAGCATTACTCATTGTGACCAAGGCAACGATACTCAATAGAAAGGGTTGTTTTTTGTTGTTGTTGTTTTTTATGTAAAGGGAAAAAGAGACACCAACCCAGCATTTCTAAATACTAAAATAGATTTCCCAGTTTTCAGGTGGTTGTAAATCTGATATTAAATTCAGAAAAATAAGCCTAGACCAAGAAAAAAACAAAAAAACCTTCTGGTGAAGAACAGTCTCCTTCATAGGATACTGACCTACTCCAGGATTGTGAGCAGTGGGTTCTGTTTTGCACTGGGGATGCACCCTTTCCCAGGCCCAGTCAACTGACTCTTACTTGGAACTAAGCCGATCATATCTCAGTCCCCTCAGCTCGAGAGATTGGCCTGGGGGATGCACACAACGTCCAATCAAAGTCGTGGGACCCAATGAGAACTCGATCCCCATTGCTGCTGCAAGAGGGACAGGAAGTCTTTCCTGCCACACCATTGGAACCAGAAAAGATGAAAATGTTTTCCCAGCTATTTTGCCACTAGGAGAAGCCATTCTTTCTGAGAACTGATCTCTGTCCGAGAGCAGAGGATGAGATGAAGAAAGAGGAGGAACTGGATCCTGGCGCCATCTTTAGAGCATGTAGATGCATCCACTCCTGAGACCACACACTCTCATGCAACAGTTACAGGTACCATTCAAGGTACTGCTTCTCTATATGCAAACCTTGACAAAGATACTCCAGAGAGGAAAGGCTGCAAGATGGAGGTATTTTTGTGTGTGTGTGTGTGGTACTAAAATTGAACTCAGGGATTGAACTCAGGGGCATTCTACCTCTGATCTATACCCCCAGCCCTATTTTTTATTCTTTATTTTGAAACAGGGTCTCACTAAGTTGTGGAGTACCTCACTAGGTAGCTGAGGCTGGCCACGAACCCGGATCCTCCGGTCTCAGTCTCCCAAATGCTGGGATTACAAGCATGTGCCAACCACGCCCGGCTTCTGGAGTATCTTCATTGTTCCTCCTTGCCTGTCTAAAATCTAAACAGCTTTTAAAACCAAGGTGCCTCTCCCAGCAAAGTCTCCACTGACTGTCCCAGCTTCCTCCCCTGGGTGCCAAGCACTGACTACCAGAGCCAGTGCCATCCAATAGGACAACCAGAAGACATGCTTGTATGCATCATTTATCCTCAACTATGTCTGGACGATGCTGAGCACAAAGCCCCTCACAGAGCCTAACTCTGCTCCTTGGATGCAGGTAGTCTCAGAAAATACTTAATGGACTAAAGAAGTTGAGAAAAACAAGTTTCCAGACACCAGAGGATGAGGAATATTCACTTATCACAAAAATTGAAGAAAGCAGAGCAATTGGCTCCCATTATAGATTCTATATCCTTTCTAGTTTTCAACAAAAACTGCCACAACAATGCCAAGTACCATAAGTAGGTGGTATTTATTGAGTGCTTATGAAATATAAATACTTTACATAAGGTTTTATTTTAGCTTCAATACAAATTCATGAAATTATCTTCTTATGAACTGCATTTTGTTTTTTGGTTTGGTTTTTTTACTGTTGTTGGTAGTGGTGGTGCTGGTGGTGTGTGGTGGTGTGTGTATGTATGTGTGTATGTGTGTGTGTGTGACTAGGGATTTAACACAGAGGCTTTCTGTCTCCAGTCTATACCCTCAGCCACTTTTTAAAAATTTACTTATTTTTATGTAACTACTTTTTATACTTTTATTGGTACATTTTGAAACAGGGTCTCACTTGGTTGCTAAAAGTCTTGCTACATTGCTGAGGTTGTCCTGAAATCTGTAATCCTCTCAAGTACTGGGATTACAGGCATGCTCTACCACTTTTAATCCCATTTTGTAAATGAGAAAACTAAGTAAGATTCAGAGACATTATGTGACTTGTGTAAGGCAAGCACGGGCATCCTGGCTTCAAGGTAACAATATCCCCTCTGCAATAACTCACAGTATCTCAGCTTCCCAACCAATGTGCTGTTGCAATTGGATCCTTAGAAGTCATGGTTATGGATCACACTGAATACTTTTCTGTAAATTACTTATAATTACTAAGACTGGCACCACAATACTTTTTATTGATTGGATGAAGTTATCTTTCAAAATACTTTGAAGCCAAGTATGGTGATGCACACTTGTAATTCCAATATTTGAGACAAGAGGACCACAAGTTTGAGGCTAGCCTCAGCAACTTAGTGAGATCCTGTTTCAAAATAAAAAGGACTGGGGGTATAGCTTGGGGGTGGAATGCTCCTGGGTTCGATCACTAGCACCAAAATAGCAACAACAGCATCAACAAAGAGCCATTTTGAAAATGATAGCAATTCAAGCTAATTTCAAAATAATTTCCATCAAAAAGCTATATCAATAAACATAAGGATGACTTTACTGTAAATAGCCATTTCACTAATGTACTATCCATCGCTCTCATGCATACTGCACAAGCGGTGCATTGAATCCATGGCCCAGATGACAAAGATTAGAAGTCCTTCATAAATATGACCAAGCAGATGCCTGATAATACTCCCTGTAATGATATGCCCTGAGATTGTGAACACTGAAGAACAGCATGAACTGAGATGGAATCAGTATTGGTGAATGATGAGTCATCGCTGAGGCCAGTTTGGCAAAAGATGATGCTCTGCTGCTGGTGTAGACCCTTCAGGGCACACCTGACTGGGCATGGCTACCCCTGGGGCCTAGCAACTCTGAGTCTTCAGCTTGGCTTTAGAATTTCTCCATCCAGCTACAGGGACCACTGTTTGGCAGAATGTGCTTTTTTTAATTTAATTTTTATTTTTACCACTCGTGTGTGTGTGTGTGTGTGTGTGTGTGTGTGTGTGTGTGTGTGTGTGGTACCCAGGGGCATTCTACCTCTGAGCTCCACTCTCAGCCTGATTTTTATTCTTTATTTCGAAACAAGGTCTCACTAATTTGCAGCGAGCCTCACTAAGTTGCTGAGGCTGGCTTCAAACCTGCGATTCTCCTGTCTCAGCCTCTCAAGTACTAGGATTACAAGCATGCACCACCATGCCTGGCTACCATTCCCTTTTTTAAAAAGCAATCAATGTTGTCTGCCAGCATACCAGTGTGGAGCCCTGGGGAGAGTGTAAGATGCAAAGTGTGAGCGTTTTACACGCATGTCTGCTCTCAGTTTTGCACCTGAGTGGTTACAAAGAGAAGGGGCCCAGTGGGGATGACTCCAGCATTTAGAGGCCCATTTTGTAAAGACTGGCTTCTAGAATCAACCGACTATTTTATCTGGGGTCCAAATAAATAAATAGTAACCTGTCCAACATGGAGGGTAATAATGACTACTTTTTTGTTTTGAGGGTGCTAAGGATTGAACCTCAGGGTATTCTATTTCTGAGCTACACCCCCAGCCCTTTTTATTTTTTATTTTGAGACAGGGTTTCATTAAGTTGCTGAAAGTCTTGTGAAATTGATGAAGCTGCCCTTGAACCTGCAATCCTCCTGTCTCAGCCTCCCAAGTATTAGGATTACAAGCATGTGCCACCATGGCTGGCTACTACTTTTTTATTTGGGGCATGTATAATTACTTTAGAACCTAATTCCCATACCAAATATGACTCAGTTGTATAGAAAACACATCCAGTATTCTGCAAAGAGGGTAGTGGGAAGGCTGTACCTCACCCCTGACCGTCCACCCTCTATGCAACTGCGTGGTCATTTGGTGGGCAGCATTCTACAAGTATAGAAATGGACCACCCTGAGACTCCATAACTGATGATGTCAACCAGATACCCACTTGGTCCATGGATGATGGAAGGAGTGAAGTGGCAGGAAGGACCCTGCCACTCACCATCAGAACCACACTCATGAATCAAAATTCAGTACTGAAACAAAGGTCCACTAGAGAAGTTCTGCCACTGGGCTATGCAAAACTTCCACATGTGACTCCAAAGAGTGACCCTACAGATTCTCAAGCACTGTTCTCTCAGGCAGATCTCCAAAGGTGCATGTGTGTTCATCAAAAATCATTCCACAGAAATCTGCAATCACACACAAACCCCACATGTATGGAGAAGCACATTTATAAAAATCTTAAGAGAAGGTATTCCAGGTGAACTATTTATCTTTTCTTTCATGATGCTTGCTTTTCTTTAGTTCTTCCTTCTTCAAACTGTGTTTCACATTTGGAACTTTAAAATAACCCCTTTAGCTTGTAATCCCAGCATTTGGGAGGCTGAGATCGGAGGATCCGGGTTCACGGCCAGCCTCAGCTACCTAGTGAGGCACTCCGCAACTTAGTGAGACTCGGTTTCAAAATAAAGAATAAAAAATAGGGCTGGGGGTATAGCTCGGAGGTAGAATGCCCCTGAGTTCAATCCCCAGTACCGAAAATAAATAAATAAATAAAAAAAATAAAATAACCCCTTTATATAAGACATTTAATGATAATGGTAATGATGAAATTTATCGGAAATGTTTTTGATAGCAATTTATATACAGCTTGGGTTATGATGGCATAGCCTAACTATAAAAGTGTGTGTGTGTGTGTGTGTGTGTGTGTGTGTGTGTGTGTGTGTGTAAAAGTACATATATGCCGGGCGTGGTGGCGCACGCTTGTAATCCCAGCATTCGGGAGGCTGAGACCAGAGGATCCGGGTTCGAGGCCAGCCTCAGCTACCTAGTGAGGCACTCTGCAACTTAGTGAGACTCGGTTTCAAAATAAAGAATAAAAAATAGGTCTGGGGGTGTAGTTTGGAGGTAGAATGCCCCTGAGTTCAATCCCCAGACCCTCAAAAAAAAATTTAAAAAAATAAAAATAAAAGTACATATATATATTTAAATATAAATTTATATATTTAACTATTAAAGTATGTATATATATGTGAAAAGTATATATATGCATGTATGTGTATATGTGTCTCTGCATCATGCATATTATATATATGTGTATTTTATATATATATCATATATATGGCATATATATATATATATATATATATGACAGCTCATAGGATCTAAGGAAAACCTAACCAACCAGGAAGGTCAGGAACTTGGGTAGTTTCAAGGTCCAAGCAGCAGAAATCACTTAAGATTTCCAGACCTTGGACCAAATGGCAGGAAGACAATGTATTGGTCTACCTTGGAATACCTGCCCACTCCCTTCACTGTTGCAGGAAGGCCACTTTAATGGACAATCTCCCCTTGACTGTATGGGGTAAGGAAAGGGGATCCCAAAGAAAATTCAATGCTTATAGTAAAGGGGTCATAGGCAAAGAAGTAAACACAGCCCACGTCACCAGAAGTAAGACACCAAACACTGCCTGGGCCCCTACCATGTTAAACACACACTTCACATGGAGTGTCCCACTTACTAATAGACTGATGATTCCCATTTTAAAGCTGAGGAAATTGAGGCTGAAAAAGATTACAGAGCTCACTTGTGTAACACATGTGAGTTATACAGCTAGGATTAACTACAGTCCACCTAATTTTAAACCCCACACTCTCAGCCACTGTAATTACGAACCACCCAAACTTCCATTACCACCTGTTATTGTCATTCCATGGACATCCTCTGGGTTGCAATGTCACGGAGAATGGGCCTGGTCAAGTCAAACACCCTTGTCCCACCTGCCTCGGTAAGCGGCTCCTAGCCAGGGCCCGACAGTGCCATTCACGATGGCAAAGGTCAAACCTGGCCACCTTCAAGGAAGCCTGTTGGAATGGTGCAAAGAGAAAGACTCAGCAGAAGGTCGGAGTTCATCTCTCTCCTGTTATAAGAAAGAGCAGTGGCTTATGGGGGATGGCTGGCATGCACAGAAACCCTGAACACCTCCTCAAGTGCTTCCCTTCCAGGCCTGGGCTGGGCGGAGTCCATGGAAAGACCATCTGTCTGCTGTGTCTAATCCACTTACATTTAATTTATTAAAACATCAGGGCTAGAGTTATTTGAGTCCCAGAAAGCATTATGGTTCTATTTTATAGGACTTTTTTAAAAAATCTATTTCCTTTCAACAAAAAAAGCCTCTTTTGCCTGAAGTGGTTTGACTAAAACCTCAAAAAAGCAAAATTCCATCTAAATTCAGAACCAAAGGTGACCAAGTCCATTGCAAACTCTATAAACACTCTTCTCTCATGCACCTTAAATATGCTGGGGCTGTTAAATCCTACCTGGAGGTCCTTTGAATGCTGACCACCAGACACAGAGAAGATCTTAAAAAGGGGAGCATTAAAGCAAGAAGACAGGAGAACTGGCCCCTCACCTACTGTGTGGCCTGCACTGATTCATTGCCCCTCTCTGAGCCTTCATAGTCCTTTATTTTAAATAGCGACAATGTTTTTGTTCTTACTCCATAGGGTAACTAAGAACCAAAAATGATCCTAGTACTTGGGAGGCTGAAACAGGAAGATCAGAGGTTCACCGCCAGCCTCAGCAACTTAGCAAGGACCTCTGCAACTTAGGGAGATCCTGTTCCAAAATAAAAAACAAAACAGGGCTGTGGATGTAGCTCAGAGGTAGAATGGTACACACACACACACACACACACACACACACACAAATAATAATAATAATAATATTTTATATATATTGTTTATAAAAAGATATAGATTTGCATATTATATGTATACAAATACATATTGTTTATAAAAAGATATAGATTTGTATATTATCATAATATTTTAGTATATCATATATATTTATAACTCTTATCTATTTAACATATATGCTATATATTTATAAAGGTCTGACCAAATATAAAGGATTGTTTCTATTGTTATCATTACTACTAATTCTAAAATAATAAAATAGAAATAATTAACTGGTATGGCAGGCAGCTTGGCCAATACTAAAAAGTATGGATTTTCCCAGTGCATAACAAAGACTGGCCATGCCAAAAAGATTTGCTAAAGATCTCAGTTTACAAATGTCAGCAAAACCCCACTCTCGGGGTGCGGTCCGGGTGCCCATCACTATGGCAATGGGTGGACATGAGAACAGGCGATTGTGTGTTCAAGAGTCTAAAATAGTCACCGCATAAATTGTGAACAAATTATCCAAATAAATCTGACTCCTGCCCCTCAAGCCCAGTAATAAATATCTGCGTTAGGCACAGCCTACACAAAACCCTTCCTTGAATTTGATCATGATGTAATTTTTATTATAGGCTCAAATAGGGAAGGTTAATGATAGAGCAAATGTAAAGGGAAAGAAGCTAATTTGGGTGAAACATTAACTTGTTCAGCTTTCAGACCACAGCAGAAAATATGACAGTTAATTTCACATCTTTGTATTGAGTAATACACAGAACTGTAATGGTTTCAAAATGAGCTTGCAAAAACTCAGAAACAATTTGCTCACTTTATTAAAACGTGTATAGCAACATATATTATTCATCGACTCAAGTGGCGTACTTTCCTGTTGGGAGACCTGAATTGTGAGAATTACATTTGTTTCCCGATGTATTCCATGGGACAGTGCCAAATTCGAGCTCAAGAGCAGGAAACTTCACATCCGTAGTGCTTTCCTCCCATCACGATGAGTTGAAGGCAGCTCCAGAAGAGTCAGTGTGTGTTCCCGTGATCACGAAGGGCAGCAGAATGCCCTTTGTATTAGAAAGATTCCCTCTTTGAATTTTCTGAAGCGTTTTCCTTTTCCACTGATGAAGAACTGAACTTAGGGAGATCTTGTTCCAAAATAAAAAACAAAACAGGGCTGTGGATATAGCTCAGAGGTAGAATGCTACACACACAAACACACAAACACACACACACACACAAATAACAATAATATTTTATATATATTATTTATAAAAAGATATAGATTTGTATATATAAACAAATATATATTGTTTATAAAAAAGATATTGATTTGTATATTATCATAATATTTATGAAGGACAGAGAAGGCAGTGGGATTTTGTTCTTAAGAGTTGGAATATGGATAAAAGAAGTTAAAATATGAGTCTTTTCCTTCCCGTAGTTTTAGATAGGTAAGAGAAAGAATCCTCTCAGTCACTGGTGCTCTAAACCAAGGTCAGCAATTTATTTATTTATTTTTTTTTTGGTACTAGGGATTGAACCTAGGGGCATTCTATCTCTAAGCTATACCTTCAGATCTATTTTATTTTTTATTTTGAAAGAAGGACTTACTAAGTTGCTAAGGGCCTTGCTGAGTTACCAAGGCTGGTCTCAAATCTGCAATCCTCCTGTCTCAGCCTCCCCAAAACTGGGATTATAAGAATGCACCAATTAATATTTATTATTAATTTTTCTTAAAATACTGGATAGTAAATATTTTAGACTTTATGGATTAAGAGGCAAATAGAGGATAACACACACTCACCTCACAATCAATACCAATTTAAAATATAAAAAAAAAATTTTTTTAGTTTGCAGGCCATATAGAAAAATAAGCACCAAGACAGATGTGGCTCACAAGCTGCCATTCACCAAGCCCACAGTGAAGTTAACAGGTGAGGTTTGAAATCTAGACTTCAAAGGCAACTTGGTGCAATAGGTCTATGGTCTTGAAATTGTGCCTCATCCCTTTTCTTTCTTCCCCTCTATCCCTCTGATCTTTTCTCCATTCACCCAGAGCTCATTGCTGTGGGACAAGATAAGTCAACAGAGAGAGAAAAGAGATGTAATCTCCTCCTGGCTTTAAAAGTCTAAAGCCCCATGTCTTTAGTTCTTCACAGAGTGGAGGCAATAAAAGAGGACAGATGTGGGAGAGGAGGGGACAGATCCACACTGGCAAAGCTTCCTACCTGAGACATTATTAATGGCCTCGACAGGTGGGTGGGGGGCAGAGGGTGAACATGAACATACACATCTGGATGTTGCACAGCAGTCATTATTAAAGAGGGGATCTATCACCAGTCTTCCTGCCATGTCCCTGCTGATATGCAGCCTCAGATCTCTGTGGCTATTCTTCAGGACCTGAAAAGAGATGGGTCCTGAGCCCTAAGTTTCGAGTAGAGATCCCAGAGAGCAGGTGGCTCTTTGGTGGGCTGAGCAAGCCGAGCTACAACACACTCACAGAACATCCTTCACTCCAGAAGGACACACAAAAAAATAGCAGAATGGCCCCACATCCTTGGAGAGTAGCAAGGACATGTGGCCAACTGTTGAAGGAGAGAGTTGGATGTGAAGAGGTCTTGCGGATAGCAATTTGGGGAGATTGAGCAGCAAGCTCTAAGGGCCAGGACCAATAACCAGGTGAGGCAAGGGACATGCACATAGTATGCCAGCAGGACAGATGGTGATGGTTGAGTACTGGAGGAAGGTTGGTGGCACTGGAAGATGTGACCGAGGAAGGATTGTATGAGGTGGTCCATGCCTGGGTTATCTGCTATCTCCTAGAATGTGTGTGTGTGTGTGTGTGTGTGTGTGTGTGTTACAGCTCCGAAGGAAGAAGCTGGTGTCATGCAAAAATGGCTTGATTCAGAAACTGAGCCTGACTGACAGCTGTCTACAGCTACCCATCCTACATACCTGACTTAGAAGAGTGAGGCTGCTGAAGACTAAAGAGGCTCCTGGTCTGGGATGAGGCCCAGCCTTGCTAGTTAGCTGTATGTCTGTGATACACTATAACCTTGCTCAGCCCTGGTCTACTGAGGTGTTGAAGAGAGAACTTTAGACAATGGATGAAGGTGGAAGTCTTCAGTGTGAGCCACATTCTGTAAATCAGAAGCTGTTCACCAGTGCACTGAGTTAGAGAGGGTTCTGATGCTGCCTCTGGGTTCCTCAGGAGAGGACATCACTGTTGACTGCTGACGCTTCCCAGGGGTCAGCAGGGAAAGAGACAGAATGGTGGCAGACAGAGCTCATTTCCTACTCCTGGGCAGCTGCATGACCTCTGGGGGCTCCTCTAATTCACAGTGTCAGCAGTTTTTGCAAATGCCTGACACCCTTTGTAGCAATGTTTCCTAAGAAAATTTTTCACACAGGGTGAAGCTGTCTAGATGGAGCTAGCCTTGCCAAAGACTGGGATCAGACAGTGGAGATGGCGTGATGGGGGAGACCTAGCCACCTGTATTTTTGTAAGCCCATGCCCAAAACTCCCGGGGAAGTGGAATGAGCACAGAACGTAATGTCTACTCTTTTCAAGTAGGGAGTCACTGTGCCTCTCTGGGCCTCCTTGTGCTTATAGGACACTTAGCTCCAGAGAGTATTAGGGGCTCAAATAAGACACAGAATATACCCAGCACATAGCAGGCATTCAATAATTGCCCATTTCCCTCTTTCATAAACAAGAGACTGCATTTGACAAACAAGATGACATTCAACAGGAAAATATTTTTCTTTTGAATATGTTTGTCCCTGAATAATTTTTTAAGCTTTCAAAATATATATATATAAACTTGAAGTCAGGTATGATAATGCATACCTATTATCCCAGTACTTGGGAGGCTGAAACAGGAGAATTGTAGTTTTGGGGGGGGGGTTGTTGTTTGTTTTTTGGGTTTTTTTTTTTTTTTTTTTTTTTTTTGCTTTTTTGGCACTGGGGATAGAAGCCAGGGCATTGTGTTTGCAAAGTGAGTGCTTTGCCATTGAGCTATATCCCAGTACAGTATTGTAGTTTTAAGAGCAGTCACAAAAGCTTCGTGAGAGACCCTCAGCAATTTAGCAAGACCCTGTCTCAAAATTTCAAAATAAAAAAAAAAAATAATGTAGGGCTGGAGGTATAGCTTAGAGGTAGAATGCCCCTGGGTTCAAACTCCAGTACAAAAAAAAAAAGTTGGTCTTGGACCTTCCTAAGAATTGCCCAGGGAACTTTCTAGAAAAGCAGGTTGTTGGGCCCAGAGCCAGACAGAACGCATTCTCTGGGGATGGGGCCTGGGAAACTGTACATTATCCCAGTTCTAATGCCACTGACATTGCAGACCACCAGTTCAGGTACAAAAGATCTCTCTAGAAGGCTTCTCTCCTGCATCTTTTCAGGGAAGCCTTTCCTGACCACCATACCTAACATAGAAACCCTTCTCCACCCTGTCTCCCTTCTACATTTCACTTTTTTTGGAGCATTTTTCATTCACTTCTCTCTTCTTATGCCACCCCATCATGGAGGCCAGCTCCATCAGGGTAAGCCTTCTTGACGTCTCAGAGCCTAGACTAGCACCTGTCACACAGTGGGCATTCAGTAAGTATTTTTACAGAGGTCTTTGCTGCCTCCCATGTGTTCATTCTATCTCTGAGGACTTCCAGGGGAAGGTCAAAGAGATGAGAAAGGTACCAGTTTGTGGTGGGTTATATAATGACATGGTTGAAAAAAAGTACTAATCTGGAAATTTTAAGTACTGAGGCCCAGTGACCTTTCAAGATAAGAAGAAAACACATGGTTCCCTCAAATGTTCCTTGGTAATTTTCTAAATGACTAACCTATAGAATAGAGTTGGTTTTCTGCCACTTGGTGAGACATGAGGGAGACAGATGGCTTAAGTCCAGGAGTAGAAAGAAGGCTAGCTTAAGCTTCCTGTCACAGAGAGCCGTTGATTCTGTCCCTATATAGATGGTCAAGAGTCCCAGTGTCTCCTCATTCCCACCAAGTGTTCTAGATCCATTCAACTTGTCAGGCTGCTCCCTGCCTGATGCCCTTAATAGCCAAGACCAAGCTGGGCACCACCCTCCCTAGCATTCAGAAAAAAGAGGGTGTGGTTCCAAGCATCTGGATGTGAGAGGGGAGGCTGCTATTTAGCAAAAGAGACACATCATTATTTTCTTGCACCAGGATCATGTTTCATTTAGCTGACTTGGCTCCACATTTAAACGGCATTCCCCAGGCAAATAATACAATTAAGCAAATACAGAGGAGATTTAGGAACAATAAATTCCATAGATCAGGCATTCTTTCACATGCAGTTTTAAAAGGAGTCGAACATTTAGAGGGATCAATCATGCTGAGTCTCATGGGCTCAAGCATCATATAGTAAAAACTGATGAGGATTTGAGACACACACACACACACACACAGAGGCTCACACATGGGCACCCATGTGTCAGGCAGAGATGTTTTCTTTTTTTACAACCCAATAAATAAAAGATAATTATAAAAATAGGCTAGGGCTCGCATGGAAGCATTCAGGCCAAAATGGAAAATAAAATACAGAATTTAAAACTGATAGTTAGGCAAGAAGAGAGAAGAGCCCAAGGAAATTAGTTGTGTGTCAGACCAGGGAAAGTATTAAATTAGGGACCAAGTTGCCTGAATCACTGTATCAACTCTACTATGCAAATCCTGGGTAGCTATAAGCAAAACAGTGACTTTTGTGAGTTTCTATTTGTCTCTATATAAAATAAGTTGTTTTTATATCATTTTCTTTTTACTATTCCCAACCACCATTGTACTGCATTGCTGTTTACTTACTATTTTCCTTTAAGTCACCTCTTCTTTATTTGGGTATGCCAATACTCTAGGTGGAAGGAAATGGATATTTATTATACTAATAGTTGTATTTGCCAGAACTTGTACATCTCTCATAATAAATACTTTTACTTAGAAAGGAAACTAGCTCATTGATATAAAAGGAAGGCTAGAATCACTGGTCTTAAAATAGAAGGGAATGACAAAAATAAGTACAATAGACGCCTGCTCTTAGTCATGGCAGACTAGTGTGCTTCAGACCAACTGCTTTGCCAAAAACAACTTAGAAGCTGGGTCGAATATATAAAATATGAAAATAAAAAAACAAAGAACCTCTGTTTGGAGACATTCAAGAGATACGAAAGCAGCAGGACCTAAAGAGCCAAGAGCCAAGTACAGCACACTGAGATAAATCCAGCATTTAACATACCATTTTCCTCCAGGAATAGCTGATTTGTAAACATCCTAGGATGCAGAGGCTCAAAAGTCAAGTCTCATGATAATAAAAATTGACATTTGGGATGTACTGAGGAGGGGACCCTGGTAAACACTTTAAACCTCCAATTACAACCATGAAAGAACTGCACATTAGAAGTAAGAGTGAAGTAAAAGGAGTCCAACTTTCACAAAGACTGAACTCAACTTTTAAGCCAGCTCATCCCCAGATAAAGTGATCTGCCAGTATTCAAAATACCTGACAGAAGCCAATGTGAATATAATTTTCTCCAGAAGAAGATAAAATGAAACGAGCTTCAAATTGACTCTACAATTTATTATACAACAGCATTGATAAAAAACTACCAGACATGCCAAGGGATCTAACCAAATAATCAAAAACTAAGGGGAAAAACACCCCAGACCCATATGTGATCCAGTCATTGGAGTTAACTGATATAAATTTCAATATATTCATGATTACTAAGATCAAAAGACAGATAGTAAGATAAAAAATTTCATTAGAATTAAAGTCTTTATAAAACAACAAATAAGTAAGCTCTAGCATTGCATATATGATAGCTGAAAATAAGGATTTAATAGTAGGAATTTATGGCATATTATACAATGCAGAAAAAGCAGCCTTGTAAACTAGACCATATATCAGCAGAAGACTGAACATGAAGACAGAGAAAAATGAAATATAGAGAATATACAAAAGAGCATAAGAAAGATACAGAACTTGGTGACAGACTCCAACATGTGTGTCTGGAGATACTGAAGGAGAAACAAGAAAGAGCTGAGCCAATGTAATACTTTAATAGATAATAATCAAATGTTTCTTCCTAAAATTGATCAAAAGCATCAAGCTAAAGATTCAAAAATATTTACAACTCCAAATAGGACAAAGAAAACTACAATTAGTTCAACTAATGAAAATCAAAGATAAAAAAAAATTTTAAAGCCACCAAAGAAAAGAAACCAAGTGCTGTGAGCATGTATGCTTCTATCACTCTGAACACTATGATATACGATTACAACATATCACTAAAAGTTTATTTTTTAAAAAGAAAAAGAAACATGCTATTTTCATGTTATCCATTATGTAAACATGCTACCAATGATGGAGCTGACTTTTAACAAAAATGATGGAAGCCAAGGAAGAATGAATTGGCGTCACGGCAATGAGGAGAGCAAACCACTGCCAACTGAGAATGCTAAGCTGCTCAACTGAGCAGTGAAGGCATCCATTAAAAATGCACATGGAATAAAAATATTTTCAAACAAACAAAACCTGAGAGAATGAATATCCAACAGACATTCGTTAAAAGAAATACTAAAGAGAATTCTTTGTAGCAGAAAAAAAGACCAAAGGAAGCAAGAAAATGCAGAAAATAATTAAGACAGCAGAAAGTGAAAATATGTGTGTTAAACCAAATAAATATGGGCTGCATAAGGCAATAGTATGAACTTCTTAAGTTGTGTAAAATACATGTAAAAAATAGTGACACCAAAATAGGTGTAATAGTGATTCAAGAACAGGGAGAGGGGTAAATACAAAGTATTCTGAGGGCCTTATGTTGTCCATCAAATAAGACAAGGATCAATTTACATAATACTCTAATAAATTAAGGAGGCACTTTTTGTTCATTTGTTTGCTTATTTGTTTGTTTATTTGTTTTTGCAGTGCTAGAGACTGAACATGCTAGGCAAGTGCTGTACCACTAATCTGCATCCTGAGCTCAAGATGCATCTTTTAATATCTAGCATAACCATTAAAATAAGAGCAAAAGAGAATTTTACCTAAGAAGGCAATAAAGGGGAAAAGGGAAATAATAAATTAATTCAGAAAAAGACAAAAAAGACAGGAAAATTAAATGGAAGAGTTGTGAAAATAGAAAACTGTGAGATCAAACATTTAACTATGAATTACTCTACTTCAAAGATGAAATGTGCAACTAAATTTTAAAAGCTTATCTTGCATATGAGTGTAACATCTTAAATATACTGATAGGGAAAAACTGAAAGATGAAAAACACATACTATGCAAACACTGATCAAACCAAGGGCAGCCAACTAATAATAAAGCAAGTAGACACTTTAAAGCAGAAAGCATTACTAGAATTAGAAAGGGACTTTTGATAACAAGAAGCAAGTTATTTCTTCTGGAACATGTAATAAAAATTCTAAATGTATCCACCTAATAAAACCCTCAAAAATACTCAAAACATTGACAAAAAAGGTACAGAATGCAAATGTACAATCACTGTGGAAAAATTTGAGCTACTTCTTTAATAGCAGATATAATAGGCAGACAAAAACTCAGTAAAGATATTGAATATATGAACCACCAAAAAACATGATTAGGTATATTTATATGCATATATACAGATATATATATGATACCTAGTGATATCATCACCATCTTAGTGTATGAAAGTACACTCTATGATGTTTGCACAATGATAAAAATTGACTAACAATGCATTTATCAGAATATATCCTCATGTTAAAGCATTGTAGGACTACATATACACTTGATCCAACAACTATAAAAACATATTTTTCAATGATACATGAAACATTTACTAAAATTGACCTATGGTTGAGCCATATCAAAACAAATATCAAAGAATTGAATTCATACAGCATTAGTTTCCTCTTGCTGCTATAGCAAATTATCACAAACCTAGGGGCTAAAAAAACACAAATCTACTGTCTTATAGTTCTATATGTTAGAAGTCTGATGTGGAAAAACTGAAATTAAGAAAATAATTCTGAACTACCTTGATATTTCATCTAACCCCAATGAGAATGTCAATCATCAAGAACACAAACAATAACAAATGCTGGCCAGGGTGTGGAGAAGTGGGAACCCTAATACATTGCTGGTGGGATTGCAAATTAGTGCAACCACTTTGAAAAACAATATGGAGGATCCTCAGACGAATAGGAATGAACCTACCATATGATCTAGCAATACCTCTACTGGGTATCTACCCAAAAGAAAGGAAACCAAACTATCAGACCAACGCATGTGTATCTATGTTTATAGCTGCACAATTTACAATTGCCAAACTATGGAACCAGCCATGATGTCCATCAACAGATGAATGGATTACAAAACTATGGGATATGTATACAATGGAATTTTACTCAGCCATAAAGAACAAAATCTTGTCATTTGCAGGGAAATGGATGGTACTGGAAAACATTATGTTAAGTGAGATTAGTCAGTCACAAAAAGTTAAAAATCAAATGCTCTCCCTAATAGTGGAAGCTAGGGAGAAAATGGGACATAAGAGGGACTTCAGATGAAGAAGGAGAAACCTTAGGTGAGCAAAGAATTTGTCTTAATGGAAGGTGATGGGGGGAGGGAGGACACCCTAACGCACATGATGCACTTTCAGGAACATATCAAAGTCAATCACTAAACCGAACTTGAGAAGGAGGGAGGAGGAGGGAGTGGGGTGGGAATTGGGGAAGGGTTAAATGAGAAATGTGTGCATGTATGCCTGTATCAGCTTGTACCTAACAAAGATGTATGATTACAATGCACCAATTAAAAAAATAAAATTAAAAAAGAAAGAAAAGAATTCTAAGCAGGCATGGTGGTGCATACCTTTAGTCCCAGTACTTGGGAAGCTGAGACAGGATGATTGTAGGTTTGAGGCCAGCCTCAGCAACTTAGCAAGACCCTATTTCAAAAAAGGGGAGTAGGGGGGACTGGTGATTAGCTTGCAAATAGAATGCTCCTGGGTTCAATCCCCAGTACAAGGAAAGAAGGAAGGGAAGAAGAGAGGGAGGGAGGGAAGGAGAGAGGAAGGAAGGAAATTCCATTTATAATAGCACACAAAATATTAATCACCCAAGGAAAAATTTAACCAAGGCATATAAAAGTTGTACACTATAAACTACAACACATTTTTGGAAGAAATTAGAGAAGATCTAAAGTGTAAAGACATTTTTGTTCATGAATTAGAAGACTGAATATTGTCAAGATCATCATACTCTCTAAACTAATCTTCATATTCAACATAATTCTTATCAAAATTCCAACTGACTCTTCCAAAAGTGAACAAGCTGACTGACTCCAGAATTTATACAGAAAAGCCAAAGAATCTCAAATAGTCAAAAAAATCTTGGGAGGAAATAATTGGAAGACTCATACATTTTTATTTCAAAACTTATTAAAAAGTTACACCAATCAAAACATCAGAATAGGCATATAGACCAATGGAATCAATATGAGAATCCAGAAGTAAACCAATATATTCATGATCTACCAATTTTCAGCAAGGGTGCCAAGACTTTTGAATGAGAGAAAAGAGAGTCTTTCAAAAAATTGTTCTGAGACAACTAAATATCCACATGTGAAAGGATCAATTTGGACTATACCTGACACCATACACAAAAATTAACTCTAAGTGAGTCTTAAAAGATCTAAACATAAGAGCTAAATCTTAAAGAACTCTAAAAAGAAATCATAGGTGTAGTTCTTCACGACCATGTATTAGGCAACAGTTTCCTAAAATGGCATCCAAAGCATGAACAACAAAAGAAAAAATGGACAAGCTGAATTTCATATTAAAAACCCTTTTGTACACCAAAGACATTATTAAGAAAATAAAGACAACCCACAGAAAGGAAGAAAATATCTGAAATTCATAAAAGTCTAGTGTCCAGAATATATAAAGAACTTTTACAATTAAACACTAAAAAAGCCCCCCAAATAAAAAATGGGCAAAGGATTTGTATAGACATTTCTCCAATGAAAGTATACAAATGGCCAATAATTTAAATTAAAAGCTGTCCAACATCATTAGTCCTTAAAATAATGTAGTATTGGTTAAAGGTTAGACAAAATAGCCCAGAAACAAACCTAAAAGTATTAGGAACCCACTATAAGAAAAAAGATTTGTAAATTAGACTTGAATGTATTAAAAATTCATATGAAATTAGACTGAGAATCAATAAATAGAATGACATCAAGTTGTAAAGCTTCTATTCAGCAAAGTAAACCATCAGGAGTCTGAAAAGAGAGCCTACAAAATCAGAGAAAAATCTTTGCGAGGTACTCCTCTGATAGAGGACTAATTTTTAGAATATATAAGAAACTTTAAAACTTAATATCAAAAAATGGGCAATTGAACTGAATAGACATTTCTCAAAAGAAGAAATACAAATGACCAATAAATATATGAAAATTTTACCAATACCACTAACAATCAGAGAAATAAAAATCAAAACTACACTAAGATTCCATCTAACTCCAGTTAGAATGGCAATCATCAAGAATACAAACAATAATAAATGCAAGCAAGGATGTGGGGAAATAAGAACCTTTGTACATTGTTGGTGGGTTTGCAAATTAATACGACCACTATGTAAATCAGCATGGTGGTTGCTCAAAATACTTAGAATGAAACCACCATATGACCCAGCTATGTCATTCCTTGGTATCTTTACAGCAGAACCAAAGTCAGAATACTATAGCAAGACATGCATATCTCTGTTTGTAGCAGCATAATTCACAAGAGCCAAATTATAGAACCAACCTAGGTATCCATTGACAGATGAACAGATAATGAAAAAATGGAATTTTACCCAGCCATAAAGAATAAAATTATGTTATTTGCAGGAAAATGGATGGAACTGGAAAATATTATGCTATGTGAGACCAGTCAGTCTCAGAAAGTCATGGGTCACATGTCTTCTTTCATATGTGAAAGCTAGAGAGAAAATAGGAAATGAAAGGGACTTAGGATAATTGAGGAGAGTGACTGGTAGAATCATGGAAGGGGATGAGGAGGGAGGGGAGGAGAAGGAAAGGAAGGAATGATAAAGAAACAGTTCAAGTTATGCTGTGCCCATGTATGAGAGTCTCACTGTACGGGGGGGGGGGGGGGGCAGGGCAGGACCAGAAGGAAAACTCACCAAGACCTGTGTGTGTATTTGCTTGTATGAATTCAAACCTCACTATGATGTATAATTGCAATGTACCAATAAGGAATAAAAATATAAATCAATTAAAGAAAAAAGACTGATAACCAATTTTAAAATATGAGCAGGTTTGGCTAGATATATCAAAAAAGGGGATAACAAAATGAGCAATAAACAGAAAATGGTGCTACATTAATCACTAAGAAAATGCAAATCAAAACAAAAGATATAACTGCACACCTTCAAGAATGGCTAAACACAGTGTATCTATCAGAAATGCATAGAGCTAGCAAAGATATGTACTGGTTAGGCATATCTAACCAGTAAGCAGACAATGGAATCAGAGTCCACTCATTATAGAATAAGTATGATGTATTAATCCAGGGAAATAATATACAGCTATGAAAAAGAATGAAGTAGTGTTACATAAACAACATGAATGAAACTCTAAACTATAAGATAGCCCACAAGAAGCCAAATGCAAAATAATTTGTGTTTTAAAATGCTAATTACAAAGCCGGGTGTGGTGGCGCACCCTTGTAATCCCAGCATTCGGGAGGCTGAGACCGGAGGATCCGGGTTCGCGGCCAGCCTCAGCTACCTAGTGAGGCACTCCACAACTTAGTGAGACTCAGTTTCAAAATAAAGAATAAAAAATAGGGCTGGGGGTATAGCTCAGAGGTAGAATGCCCCTGAGTTCAATCCCCAGTACCTCAAAAAAAATGCTAATTACATAAATTCTGAATTGGCAAAGCTTATCTACAGAGTTTTTGGAGTCTAGTTTGGAGGGAGACATTAGTTACAGAAAAGGGGACTTCTGATATACCTCAATGCTTTGTGTCTTGATCAGAGTGGTGGCTACACACGTGTTCAGTTTGTGAAAAATCAAGCTGTATACTTATGTGGACATTTCTATGTGAATTTATTCTTTAATATATTTTTAAACAATCAAACATATAAGAGAATATCCACAATCATGCTAGTGCTTTCAGTAAATTATTTACATCAAATGTTATAGTCATTTGGTATACTCCACCAACATGAGTCTAAAAAACAAATAAATGAGTCTGCAAATAAATATGCATTGGGAAAAACACACACACGTGTGCACACACATACACACACCCACATGCACACAGGCACACACCTACACATTGAATTCAAAACCATGTTATTAAATTCTAGTGAAATCCTATTGACTACTATGGCCCTGAACCCATGGCTTCCAGAAGCAGAAGGGTGCGGGTTGTAGTGTATGTTTTCTCTCCTATGTGGAAGCTAGAGAAGAAAGAGGACTTTAGATAAATGAGGAGAGGGACAAGTAGAACAATGAAAGTGGGTTGTGGGGGGAACTTGAGGAGGGAAAAAAGAGAATTGAGGAAGAAAATAGTCCAAATAGGATTATGTCCAGATAGGGGGGTGTCACTGCCAATCTCACTAACATGCAAGGATGGGAACCAGGGTAGATCTGGAGGGAACACGTCGATCCCCAGTGCCAGGCACACGCATGCACGCATACACACACACGTGTGCACACACATACACACACCCACATGCACACAGGCACACACCTACACAGTGTTAAAGAAATGTTATTTTGTGTGTGTGAGGGAGGTGTTACTGTGGATGGAACCCAGGGGCATTCTACCTCTGAGCCCTATTTTATTTTTTATTTTGAAACAGGGTCTCACCAAGTTACAGAGGGCCTCACTAAGTAGCTGAGGCTGGCCACAAACTTGCAATCCTCCTGTCTCAGCCTCTCAAGTACTAGGATTATAGGCGTGTGCCACCATGCCTGGCTGAAATATTCTACTATATATGTGTGTGAGTGATCCATATTATACTTATTTACACTAAAAAGTTTTTTTTAATCTCGTGAAAATTTTAAATTGTCTTCCTCTAAAAAAATCCCATAACAATATTAAAAAAAAGTGTTAAGAATTATGTAAGATTTACCACCAAGCTGAGGTTGCTTCTTGATATATAATAAAAATAGGAATGAAAGGGAAATTGCTTTCTCAAAATGTAATATAATAACACCCATTACCACACATCATCTGCAGCCCCTTGGCTGAGCACCAGACTCCTCCCTGACATCCTGGGACACTCGGGGCTTATTTGATCTCTAAGTTTCTCCCCAGATGACCATGTGAGACTTGCTGAGAGAAGGGACTTCACACTCAATGAAAGCTACAAATAGTTAACTTGGAAATGCTTTCAAAAAGGAAAGTCCAGCCTGATGGTTACAAGACTTACTAAAATATGTAGGCAGGCATCTCATCTGTACCCCTGATGCTCATAGGACCACCCCCTCCATATATATAGCAGGCCTAACTTGAGAGATGGGAGCTCCACTTCAACGGGTCCCCTCTCCTGCCTCACATCCAAGATATCAGCAAAGCCATTAATTAGCTCTGCTTCCAAAGTATAGCCAGAATCCACCCACGACAGGTCATCTCCCAAGTCACCCCATCCCACCTGGGCGCCTCCTAACTGCTCCCTCCACTTCTACACTTGTCCTCTTTCAGTGTGTCCTCAACAGAGCAGCCACAGAGTCCATCAGATGCTAAGCCAGACCTTTGCTAGGGTTTGCATGCTGATACATGCAGACTAAGAGCCATGGCCCAACAGGCCCTTTACCTCCAGAGCATCACCTCCTACGGCTCCTGCCCAGCTCACTCCGCACCAGCCACGGTGGTGTCATTGAAAATCAGCACCAGCCGGGCGTGGTGGCGCATGCCTGTAATCCCAGCATTCGGGAGGCTGAGACCAGAGGATTCTGGTTCTCGGCCAGCCTCAGCTACCTAGTGAGGCACTCCAAAACTTAGTGAGACCCTGTTTCAAAATAAAGAATAAAAAATAGGGCTGGGGGTGTAGTTCAGAGGTAGAACGCCCCTG
>PVLC010024871.1:0-24196 GCA_004027655.1 Graphiurus murinus
CCGCTGTCAGCCCCAGAGTAGGAAGTGTTGCCTCACTGAGACACCGCAGCCCCTTAATGGGCCAGTGCTCCCGGCCATAATACTGCAGCACACATTAGAGAGAGCAGGCGCGCGTTCATAACTGCTCCGTTGTGGCATTTAGATTTACCCTTGAAATTTATCTTTAATTTTTACAGTTGTCTCCTTAACCATGTATATTACTCCCTTCTTCAAACAATCTGTCTTGCGGCTGCAGTTTTTCTTGAAACCAAAGCGTAATTAAATATTAAATTAATATTTCATTTAAAATTAAATATCAGAGGCTTCAGTCTAATCTTTCGCTTGTGCACTGCTCGTTCTCTCCTCGTGTTCTTGCTCTTGTGTCCACGAAGACAGGTGCCACCTCTGAATAATGTGTCCCTGTACTATCTTTATTCCTTTTATTTTTTTTTAATTGGCTAGACCAGGCTTTGGCTGCATTGAAGCGAATGGACATGGGGACAGATTTCAATGTCACCATGAATAAAGACAACTTAATTTGACAGCCTGTGACTTCAACCCCACCCACCTCTGCTTCTCAGAGAAGAATACCACTGCTTTAAGCAAAAAATAGCCTTAGAATCATAGAATGCAAGAGCTTGTGAGGAGTCTCCAAGGCTCTTTAGTCCAACTGTTTGTCTTTGTAGAGAAATCAGCCAAAGCCCCACCTGGCCGAGGGACGGGGCAAAGGTAGCATCATTGTGCAGTGTCAAGATCTAAGGCAAATCCCAAGACACGGGCGGCTGTATCTCTACCGCACAGTTGGATACCGTGAAAAACCTTAACGCAGGAGCGTTAACCTGCTCAATTAATACAGGTTGAGCACCTCTACTCCAAAAATCTGAAGCCTGAAATGCTCCAAAAGTCCAAAACTTTTTGAACACTGATATGATGCTATAAATGGAATTCCACTCCTGACTTCATGCGCTGGGTCACGGTCAAAACGCACAGGCACTACAATGCTGTATAAAATCACCTCTGGGCTATGTGTGCAAGGTGTATACGAGCCACAAACGAATTCCATGTTTATGCTTGGATCTCACCCTCCAAGATATTTCATTATGTATGTGCCAATATTTCAAAATCCTACAAGAATTCAAAATCTGAAACACTTCTGGTCCCAAGGGATACTCAGCCTGTATTGATCGTTGGACACATTATGAGGAGGGCAGAAGGTAGATGCTTGGATGAAGGGATGGGGGGCAGGAGGAGGGACCGAGAGGAGGGCCAGAATCATAGCACAGGAGACGCCGACTTCATGGGAGTCGGAGGACATGAGTACTGTAAAGGAAGGGTGAATGAAGGAGTCCTGAAGGTGGCCTGGGGACAGGGCCTGTCTGTGTTCCTCTGAATTCCTCCTAGATCCGGTGGTTCTGCACCTTCCTGTCAACAGAGAACAACTCCGACTGAAGCCACGCACCAGACATTCTGGTGCAAGCCTTCCTCTCTGTGCACATGGACGTCCACCTTCTCAACTGCTGTTTATCTGGCAGTCGAAGTGCCAGGGTTTTAGCTTGCTTTGGCTTTGTTTTTTAGAAAACAAAGATCAAGAATTCTTTCAGTTGTTTATTTTATTCTTGAGAGAAATTGGGATTTAGAGTTTGGACAGCAGGGTACCTTGGTTTTGTGGGATGTCCCCCTCAGTGGATTGCATACTCTGTGCTCACCTCTTCCAAATGAAGACCGTTTTCTGCAGATAAATGCACTAACACACAGCTGGGCTCAGAATTTCTACTTTTATTGGCTTCTTGGTGGCCATCCATGGACACCCTGGTGATCCTAGGACCCAAACGAAGACACATGAGCAGGGAAAGCTGGACCCCAGGTCCGAGGCGTCACTCACCACTGTCCCAGAGGGGATGGGGTGCTCAGACCTTCCCTCGCCCATCATCTTCTCCTTCCAAATTCCTTCAAGGAAAACCCACCAGGCTCTGATGCTGCCATCTTTGTGACTTGCAGCTTTGCTCGTCAAGGACGTAAGTGATTTTTCATAATGTCTCTGTTGTTGACCAGAACTCCCAACAAACAGCTCTCTTTCGGTGTCAGCCAGGGTCCTTATACTCTTGGGAAACAGAAGTAGAAGTATAGCTGGGGTAAGCATTTTCTGGTTCCTGTACATCCTCTTAAAAAAAAAAAAAAGAAAAGAAAAATCATATAGAATTTATATGTCCCATCTGTCCTTTGGGAAAATTAAGTATTGAGTGCCAGCCAGCTTTTTGTTTTTTAAATGAGTGGTTCCCAGCAGATATTTTTAGTTAAATACTATTTACTTAGAAAAGAAAACCCTTCACACATTGCTTATAGTTTATATCTATTTGTTCGGCCCAAGATGTGTAAGCAACCTTATATATTACACTCCCAATCAAAATGAGAAATGACACACAAGATCCAGGCTCTCAGGAGAAATATTATGAAATCTCAAGGTATTGATGAAAGTTTTTCAAGGCTGATCCAAATGGGATTTAGATTCTGTGGCAGTTGAAATGTGTATTATTAAACTCCTTAAGCAAACCCAAATGACTCCCAGTGGAGGATTAAGACATTCTATGTATAGCAAAGACGAAATTCTCATGTCTGAGTTCTCTCTATTGAATTCCCCCTTGATTAGCCTCTGTAATATTTAACTTTATGCCATGCCATAATTATTTAATAAAAGGTAAATATAAATTATATTTCAGTGGGGATATGACCTTTTACCTTAATGTTATATTACTAAGGAAAGACATAGATAAATAGAGCCTATAGATTGAAGCATATTTTTAATTTATCTTATTTTTGCCTTGCCAGCATTTCTCCATGTCCCTGTCAGCCAGAGGGTTGGCAGAACTTCACAGCACCCCACACTCCGTGTGGTAGGCAAGGCTGTAAATTTTATGCAGATGATGGCAGTTAATGACCTGCTTGGCCCTCAGAGACAATTTTGGTGCTGGTCTTGGGCACCTCATTAGCTAATTGAGGTTTGCTTGGCTCACACTGGGCGTGAAAAGGCAGCAAACACCCGGGGAGGTGAGGAGAGGGAGTGGGAGGGGAGCTGGCATCCAGGGCGAAGCTGAATCCAAGGGACATGAACCTGGTCAGTTGGGAAGTCAGTGCGGAACTAAAGTAAAAGTTGTCAAATTGATCTCGAAGTCAGAAAGGCTGAGATTAAATGGTGGCGTTTTATCTTATGGTCTGGTGTTGACTAAACAGAGCCTGCGGGCTTTGTGATGGCTATTTCCAGTATATACTTGATTAAATGAGATTGGGGTGTGTGTGTGTGTGTGTGTGTGTGTGTGTGTGTGTGTGTGTGTATGATCATTCCCTGCCCATACAGATGACAACATTGTGTTTCACTCTTCTCTTTCTCATTTGAATATGAACATGACCCATCCCACAGTTTACGCCTATAAAGTCCAGCAGGGACCGCCAAAGCAGTCAACATAAAATCGACAATTGTGCCTAATCTATGTATCCCATTTCAACCACGAACTACCCACCCAGTGTGGTCAAGATCCTCTGCTCTTTTTAAGTTGAGGATGAGGTTGGGGAGGGGAGGGCAGGAAAGATAAGCCAGACTGCACCCTTATGTCCTGATGATTTCTAATCTGATAGAGGTGATCAGTGGGAAGGAATGTGTGATAAACGCTGTTAAACGTCATCTACCTTCCACCGGTATGTCCTGACCAAAGCCCAGCATGCAGGAGCTCCTCTGTGACCTGCAGAAAGGACCAAGCAAGGAGGAGGGTAGTGGCAGAGAGGCTGTGGGTTGGACCCCACAGTGCTCTTGGGAGAGGCAGCATGTACCTGCTGGGAGTGACTGGCGGATGGAAGGAAGGAACAGGACAGAAGTGGAGACGTGAGCGGTTGACTTCCTCCCTGGGAGATTCTTTTCATTCATGTTCAGCACATTGTGAGCATGCCCGTATCTATAATTTTTCAGTCTTACACATCTAAGAAAACCTGAACCTTAGATAGTAAAACAGGGCATAGTTCACACGAGATGTGTCGATGACTGGTTTGGAGGGTTTAGTCTCCAGGTCTCTTTGCCCTGTAGCACTGGGCAGCTGTTTTTGTCTGCTAGTTGATAGCAAATGGGGCCTTTTCCTGTCTCAGTAACTGCAAAATCAGGTGACCCCGGCAGGGCTTCAGCCTCCACAATCCACAGGCCTTTTCTTGAAGCTATCCTTCAGAAGCAAAGAGAGCGAACATCTCTGGTTTTATGGCAGAAAAGGCTACAAGTGCAGGTTTGAAGGTTAGAGAAGCCGGGCTTCAGATCCGACCGTGTGAAACTGCATTGTGCACAGGGATGGAGACCCTGCCGTAGTGCTGCAGCGAGGGATGGAGAGGTAACGCATGTGAAAGGATTAGCAGAACGCCCGGAACACAGTAAGCTTTCAGTATATCCTAGTGGTGGTAAGAAGCCTCTAAAAATCCCATTATTAGAGAAAAAGGCTTCATAAATTGCTGACATCATAAAAAGTTTACAGAACGATTCCAAATATGCATATTGCTACTTTTACATGAGCTTCTGGATAAGATGATAATGTTAGTGCAATTGTTTAATTTGCCTTCTGCCCCCAAAATATACCGGGGATATTTTCAGGAAAATATACAAAGAGGGGAAATCTGGCAGTAATGCTTGAAGTAAGGCTGGTGTCACTGACACGCCAAAAATGTTGTGCCCCTGAGCTGGTGTGTGCTGACAGGTTTGTCCTGGAGGACACACTGGGCTCATGATTCGTCCAGGAAAGAATGGCATTTGAAATATAAGGACACTGTAGAAAGATGAATTCATGGTAGCAAAAATGGATGGGATGTGTTAGATAATGTGATCAAAAAGATATATTAAATAAAACATTAAATCATTACCCATGGAACATGGGCAAGACAGATATGTATTAATTCACAAAGAACTCCAATTCCAAAAGGCAACTTTTATACAGGTCACCTTTTGAAAATCCAGCACAGTTAGCTAGAATAAACAATTAATAATTTATTTCCCAACTCTATAGAAACTTTAGGATATCCTTCTTGCAACAAGAAAATCAAAATTAGAAATAGGGCTAGAAAATTCCCACAAAAAGGGGAAGTAGAATAACAGATAGGTTAAATTTTAAACAAATCCTATATTTAATGATGAAATTGATATTTTTTCTATTAAAAATACAAATGATATTGACAACAAAGCATGGGTCCAGGTTTTCTGATTGGCAGTCAGATGACGATGTTGTTATTCACCGAGTGTCATGGGCTTAGAGATCTGGGGTGGGAAAAAAACCATGGAACATCCACATGGAAATGCCCAGCCAACAGTTGTCTAAATAAGGCTGAGTCTCCGGCAGCTTCTGTACTAGAGATAAAGATTTGTGATGATCAACATGTAGCTCAGCATGGAATCACCGGGGGGATGGATGAAGTTGCCCAGGAGAATGTGTGACAAGGCAGAAAAAGACTGGACAAAAATCTTGAGGAGCATCAACATTTGCATAAGGGGCAGAAGAAGACAAGTCTTCAAAGTAGGCTGAGATGTGATGGCCAGAGAGGAAGGCAGAGCACCGGGCTCGGGAAAGAGAAGGAGAAGATGAGAGTGGTGCCAGATGCTCATTTGAGATAGGAAAGGTTTCTCTTCATTTGGTTAAAAAGGTATTGGTGACCTTGATAAGAGGAATTTTACTAGGGTTCTTTCAAACTTTTAGTCAAGAGATACTATCAATAGCATATGCTAAAATATAAAAAATATTCTAAATCTATTCTTATAAATGGATACTTCTCAACTTATTTTTCAAAGTTGGCATAAAATAAAAACCAAACACAAGTTGAACAGAACAGTGTTCACGGTCCCAGTTATTCCTACGGACATGAATCTCTAGCAGCGGTGACACTAATGGACGCCCAAGCGCTCACCGTGTGCTGGGCACCATTGTCAGTCATGCCATTGATTTAATCCTACACCAGTAGTCATAAGAAAATATCGACGAATTAAATCCACAAATATTCTAAGAGCACTGCATTAATATCTGTGAATTAATGTTTAATTGTTAAATCTTGGAAATTTTATTATAGGATACAATATGAATTGGTCAAAGGGGAAAATTACCAAGATTGTAATATTCTAAATTTCCAGTAAGTTCTGATAAAAGTCTTATTGAAGCATGATAAATAACATCTAATTCAAATAACCAATACTATGTTTGGTGGTGAATTGTCACTGCCATTCCCATTTAGAGGGAAACACGTAAGAATTTTCCATCATCGTTATATTTGGGGTATTGTTTGGGAAGTTTTAGCAAACACAAGAAGAGGAATAAGAGACCTAAATGGGGTTAATATACCCACAAAAGGAGAAAAATGAACATTATATGTAGATGTTATAGATGTGAAAGCCAACTATATTCTCTCTAGTTTTAGATTTGATGTAGCCGAAAAAAAATTTTTTTTTTAATTTTCCTAAGGTTCACATGGAAGAATAAATGGATAAGAACAGTTGAGAAAATGTAGTTTAAAAGATTGTATACTTGTGGGAGAGCACTTACATTGTCAAATATTACACACATGTCACAACCACAACAGTGTAATTCTCCCCTAGAACAGAAACACAGATCAGTGCAGCAGAATAGACTGCCTAGAAACCACTCAGCACAGTGTGGTGTAGAGTTGGGACAAACCTAAATACTGCATGATAAAATAAAATCCAGATAAGTTAAATAAGAATTCACATATATATATGTACACATATGTATTGTATGTTCATTTCTATCACTTAATAATGGGGCCATGTTTGGAAAAACGCATTATTAGGTGATTCCATCATTGTATAAACATCATAGAGTGTACTTACACAGACGTAGATGGCACAGCCCGCTACACACCTAGGCTGCATGGCGTATACTGCTGTGCGTGTAGCCTGTGGTTGATTGAAACATTGTTATGCAGTGCATGCCAGCGTGTCTGTGCCCGCCTGTGTGTGCGTGTGTGCACGCTTAACAGGTAATGGAGTTAGGATGGCCTTTCTACATATAATACCTAAGGACAAACTGGGATGTGATAACGTACCATGATGACAAAATGTTAAAAAGTCTTAATAGGTAATCAAATGTTTTATAAGTAAAGACCAATCCCTAATGGACCACAGTGCAGAAAGCAGTTAGCAGGTCATAAAAAGAGAAATTTAAATGATCAGCAAATATAAGAAAAAATGCATCCACGTCACCCGCAAGTAAAACAGTGTAAGTTGAAACGACTGTATGTGTTGCGGGAGGAAGCATAAAGTCAAAGCTCTTCCAGCGAGCCATTTTGACAGCATGTGAGAAAGGGCTTACATATAAATCGTGATTTTTGGTCCAGTAATTCTAATTCTTGGCATTTCCCAGTTGAAATAATTGAAGTTATGCACAAGGGATAATTATTGCTCTGATTTTTATAATAGTGAGAAATTAGGATCACATTAAATGCCCAGCATTAGGAAGCCATTTAAATAAATTATAGCACATGTCATGGAAAAATATGCAGGAATTTTAAATAATACTATAAAAGAATATTTAATAACCTGGGGGAAAGTTTACAATATACAGGATTGTTAAATGGATAAAAAGTAGGTTATGTAAAAGTGTGAGTAGTATGTCTCTGAATAACTTTAAGTACATGTGTGTGTTTAAAGCTGGAAGGATAGAAGCAGAAAAGTTATTCCTGGTCATCTCTTAAGTGGTGTGTTTATGGCTGATTTTATTTTTATTCTATATTTAATTATTTATAATTTCTCTGAAAACAGCATACTTCTGATAGAATAATAGCAACAGATGTTCATAAAATATATACACAAAAAAGATTTTAAAATGCACCTTCCTTTGTTTATTGCTTCCTGACAGGAATGCAGACAAGTACTATTTTGTTCTTTGTATCTGTTTCTTTACTTTGATCATGCACTAATTTTAAAACCATGAAATCTGAACGAACTTTAAAAATAAAGGGAGGAACAAGGAGAGAGAATAAAGGAATCTGAAAACTCTTTAGGATACTGAAAATAGTAATATATCATCCACTCATTCGCTCACTCATTTTATAATCACTGACACTAAGTGTGTACCATGGCCGAGCTCTGTCTTAAACAGTGAGAACACCGTGGCAGTGGCGAAACAAAATGAGTCTGGTCTCACAGACCTGGCAAGGTAATGGGAAAGCCTGGCACGAAATAAAGCCATGGGTAACTTAGTTTCAAATTATGAAAGTGTATTTTGCATAAAAACAGAGTCTTATGAGAACAAGATCATAAAAGGTTTATGTAGGTATGAATGTAAATATTTAAAAGAATGATCACGAGAAAGTGATATTTAGAAGGATAAATAGGTGAAAAGGCATATTTGGAAAAGAGAAGAAAGGAGAGAAGGAAAATAATATAAAGGAAGCTTATTATCTTCATAAGAAATTCCAGTATCGCCAGTTAAATAATATTTTGGGATTTGAGAGTGAGGAAAGAATTGTAAGGGTGCGTCCTTAGGCAGAAAGAATAAGATGATTGTACTAATCCTGAAAATTTGAAATGTTATTCTAAGGGGAAACATAAAATTACTATAAATTCCAAATTCATGTATGAATTAATCAATGTCAATTGCAAAACCCCTAATTGATTGCAAACATTATATGTCAATTCTTAGATAGATATTATCAGAGCTTTTTGTTACTTCTGGCAGACTTACTTCGAAGGTTTGCTTTGTGGCTTGAATGTATATTCAAAAAGAGGATTTTTCTCTTTCAGCATTAAATGAACCCACCATAGACTACGGCTTCCAAAGGCTGCAGAAAGTCATCCCGAGGCATCCTGGGGATCCTGAGAGATTAGCCAAGGTAAAATTGACATGTGTAGACCTTTCAGTAGAATTTCAGCAAATCTAGACAAATCCAGCCATTTAAGTCCCATTAAAATTAATTAGGCCTTGAAATTGGCTAAGCTTTAGATATAAAATGAACATAAAATTTCTACTAACTATGAAATATATCATGTTTAATCTCTGAGGAAGTATGAAATCTGAAAATTTGGACCTATAAAACCGATATGCTACAAGAATATTCAGCTTATAAAACATTGCCAACTTTATGAAAATAAGTATTTGTATAATTGCTTAAAAGTGTAAGATTCTACTCCTTTGTATTTAAATAATTTTATTTGCCTATAATTGCACATACCCATCAATCCACAATCAAGTATTCATTGAGGGCTGACTATGCACATAAGAATTTAATGAAGATAAAAATGTCTCCATACAAGCTGGGCATGGTGACGCATGCTTGTCTGAGACAGGAAGATCACAGGTTCAGGGACAGCCTCAGCAAGTAGTGAGACTCTTATCAACTCAGTGAGACCCTGTTTCAAAATAAAAATAAAATAGGGCTGGGGCTGTAGCTTGGAGATAGAATGTTCAATCCCTAGTACCACAAACAAATTTTTTAATTAAAAAAGTCTCTATACAAGACTTCTATGAAATATACTACTTTTTGCTTATGAAAAGCTACATCTACCCATGACATTAGCTTTCTTTACTTAAAAAAATGTACCAATTTATCAGTTGTCACTCAAGTAATGAGAAACTATTAAATTTTTACATTTATATTTGTACAAAATCAGTTACATAAACACACAAATTATAGAATGCCATGTTCTCTATTCTGTACTATGAGTCAAATTCAACTACTAGTTGCTTCTACCTCACACCTTTATTTTCCTCCTGGAAAAATCCCCAGCCCCGCCATTAAATTAGATGATATCTGGAAAGTAGGTTAATAGCAGTTTAAAAGGCTGTAAAAAAACAGGAGGTGGAAAAGACAAAACGAGAGGAGAGGGATTCGTGATTACTAATTCTCTCTGGTTAAAGTGAACAAGGGGAAATATTATTGAAAGAATTCATCTTTATTAAGATAAAATTTTGCAGAAGGCATTATCAAGATAATTTCAGTACTCTGGACAACTCCTTGGCTAGCAACTAAACTCAGATCCATTAATCATTTGAAGAAGATTTGGCTAATTAGAATACCAGATTTTTCATCAGTGGTCTGAAAGTGGTTTTTAATAGCGCTTCCGTGACATTATTAATTTTAACCAACTCCACCCTTCGTTTGACTGACTTTTTTTGTTGGAATAGTACAGCCCTTTATGGAGCCATATGACAATGGTGAATTTCATGTAGGTACATATTTATAAAGGTGTTTATATATATGATTATACTCTGTCAATCCAAATATTGGGCCTCTTGGCTAATTATTTACATTTTGGGTGGGATGTGTGGACTTTTGGTTTCCAGCTCTAATTTTCTTTGGACCTGAGGTGACACAGAGCATCATGGCAGAACAAAGATTCTTACCTCATGACAATGGGAAGTAGAGACAGAGACAGAGACAGAGAGACAGACAGGCTGGGGAAAAATATTCCCTTGCAAGGCACACCCCCAATGCCCTGCTTCCTCCAATCAGGCCCCACTTCCTAAAATTGTGACCACCTCTCACTAATGTCATCAAGTTGTTAATCCATCAATAGACTAGTCCACAGATGAGCTCAGAGCCCTCATAACCCAGCCACTTCTCAAAGCCCACCTCTGAACACTGGTGCATTGGGAACCAAGCCTTCAACTCACGAACCTGGGGGGATGCTTCATATCCAATCCTTAACACCGACCTGTTCCTTTCTTTTCAGGAAATGCTGTTGAAAAGAGCTGCAGATCTCGTGGAGGCCCTCTACGGCACACCCCACAATAACCAGGTTAGACACTCCCATCTTACCCTCTATTGAGCTTGACTCTTCGTGCTGGATAAAATGCTCAATCCGACCTGCCGTTTTGTAGGACATCATTTTGAAGCGAGCTGCAGACATTGCTGAAGCCCTCTACAGTGTCCCCAGGAATCCCAGCCAGATTCCAGCTCTCTCGAGCTCCCCAGCTCACAGCGGCATGATGGGAATCAATTCTTACGGCAGCCAGCTTGGGGTCAGCATCTCTGAGTCCACACAAGGAAATAATCAAGGTACCACCTTTCTCAAAGTCAGAATTGGAATGTGTCTTCTGTGACTAAAGATAGGTCCTTCTGGAGTAGAAAGAGTTAGAGCATGATTCACGAATCATTCAACAGAGTGTGTCCTCAAAGAAGCAATACTATTATAGATTGGATTATTACAGTGTGGTTTATTATTAGATTCTGAGCTCTCTGGGTATCAGCTAGAGTCCCTTTGATTAGAAATATTTAGGATAAGATTGACTATTATAAATTCAGAAGCAAAATAAATAAATAAATTTAGAAGCATTTAGGCATATGGAAACTAGATTTACAGGTAATAATTGAATAAAATCTACACTTTTGCTATTGTGATAATCAGATCGAGTAATGAGAAGAAGCTCATTATTGCCATTATTATTTATTATATCTGACTTGACTCTCTCTTCCTGGTAACCAACAGTGAGTGGCTTGGTTTTATTTGGTAATGTCTATAATATATTATCTTATATGCAAATATATAGCAACAAATTTAGTCAACCATACTTTTATATATAAAGTGTATTGGAGAAAGATTTTTTCAATGAGATTGTTTTTATTATTAAAAGGCTATTCTAAATCTATCATAAATCACTTTTTAAAAGAATAAATGCTCCTGATAATTTAACCTTAGGATAGTTTTATTTCTAATTTCTAATTTTATTCATCCACTAGAAGAGATTCTTCATTCTTTTGCCCAAGGTGAATTTTTTTTTTAAGAGTAGGTGGAACACATTAGTACTTTTTTTTTTTTTTTAAGACATAGGACTCATGGACCATATATCAATTTTTTTTCATTCGAAGATAATTTGGGGTTATTTCCTAAATGGTTTTAGAGACAGTTATCCAAAGTATATTTCAGGATAGACTAAGTGATATTGGTGCCCTGGGGTTTCAGAAGCATGGGAAGACTCCTCACCACCTCCACCCCTACAGACTGGACGCTCCACACTTAGCTGCTGACGCTGCAGAGTCCTGTCAAAGAACGGCACATTTAGACGAGCCCATAATGCTTTTCAAATGAAGCCGACCCCCACCACCATGTAGGGCATGGTAACAACTTTGAACCAACATTTCCCAAACTGTGCTCTGTAGAATACAAATGGCCCCCAGAAATGTCACTAGGATGCCATTCCCCAACCCCAAAAGATGCTATGGTGTGTTAAATTGGAAACGCTAGGTTACCCAAGTTAAACCAGATTATGTATTCTGTAAGCCTTTCGTATGTGAATCTTCAAGAAATAATCACAGTCCACAGCACCTGCCCAGCTTTACTGACCACCGAATGCTTTTCTCAACGATACCATCAGTATGTCCTAGGATTCCAGTGCCTTATAGAATACGAGGCAGGCGATGGCCTCCCAAGCTCCTGGGTGGGAGGTGGGGATGCTGAGTGCAGCTGTGAAGAAGAGGTCCTAGGAAGGGAGCATGAGGGCCAGCCTTGCATGGGAGGGGAGGAGAGGGGATGGGCGAGAGGCCGAGGACTTGGCTGTCAGGTACCGACACAGGTAGGTGGAAGGAATAAATGCTGGTGTTCTACAGGACAGTTGAGCAACTACAGTTAACAGTAATTTATTGTATATTTCAAAAAAATAGCTGGAGGAGACTGCTTTGAATGTTTCTAGCACAAAGAAATAATAAATGTTTTAGGGAATAGATATGTAAGTTTTGATTATGTATACATGTGTCCAAATATTATACTATACCCCATGACGTGTACAACTGTTATATGTCAATTTACAAAGAAAGACTGAGAACAGTCTGCCACCCCCCCACCCCCCCAGGAACACCTTGGTGGTACCCCATGGTCTGGGCCGCCGTGGGCCTGCCTGTGTGTACTGGCTGACTCACCTGGCCTTTCCCTTGGTTGTCAGGCTACATCCGCAACACAAGCAGCATCTCCCCGCGGGGGTACTCGTCCAGCTCCACGCCCCAGCAGTCCAACTACAGTACCTCCAGCAACAGCATGAACGGCTACAGCAACGTCCCCATGGCCAACCTGGGCGTCCCCGGGTCACCGGGATTTCTGAACGGCTCCCCCACAGGCTCCCCGTATGGAAGTAAGTTCCCTCGACACCCATCTGGCAGTCTTACTGTGCAGTCTTTGTGGGGAGAGCTGCGTTCCTCGGTCTCACTCATTTATGGGGGACAGCCCAGTGTCCTGATGAAATGTCCTTCTTGCCATGTGTCCTTTTCCCTTAGCTGGGCTTTGCTCCATCGAGTGACTTGAGGCTTTGTAGGGAAAGAAAGAGAATGGAATGGTTCTCTTTGTAGAGGAAGAGTGTGTGTAGCTTGGTCCCTGGGAGTGAGGAATTAAGACGAGGTGCTCTCAGATGCAACGTTTTATTTCCTCTTTCTGAACTTTCTGAAGTTAATATTATCTCCACATCATAGGCAAAGAGGTTAACCTACTTACCCACGTTAACACAGCCCGACATCGCTGGTAGTCATTTGGGCCTGGAGTCGATGGCTCCAAGTTATTTTGTGACCGCACGCTCCTGTTTGACTTTGTGACACAGCTCTCCCCTCCATCCGGTACCTCCAGGGGGTGGAAGTTGGCTGTGCACGTCGGGGTGATGTGTTGAGACAGAACCTCTTAATCTTAATCTGTGGTGTGGCTGCAAGGTCAGCGCTCTGGGAAGTTGTGAAAACTCATCTGGGTTGCTTGGGGAGCTCCGTTGGGAACTTGCACAATGGTCCCAGGAGCGCACGAGGGAATGTGTTTTTCCAGCCTACTTAGGGAATACTTCAGGCCAGGGGACATGCTGACATGGAGGGGCTGAGTGATTGAGTGGAGCATTCTTGAAACGTGGGGTGCTGTCGCAAGGCCCTGCGCTTGGCCTCCTTTCACCCGCAGGGGTTCCCCCGTGCCAAGAACAAGGACGTGTCAAGGACAGCAACACAGTCATGTCTGCCATGGCTCAGGAAGTGACACGCCTCAGAAGTGACTCTCACAGCCTCGGGACCTCTGGCTCCCAGGGGGCTTACACGCATGCGTTATTTCTAGGGTGTCTCTTCAATTCAGATGCTCGATGCGCTACATGGGGTAATGAGGGCAGAGTACCAGGCAGCCAAGGGTAGCAGAGGTCGTTCCTTTTAGTAGGACTAAAGTTTTGTTACTGCAGAGACCTGAGCTCTGTGTTGTGTCCTGTCACAGATGTTTTAGACGAGAGTGGTCTAAGGAAATAAAGTATTAACTGATAGATTTGTTCCTTTACCTTTTCTAACCTTCTCTTGCTCCAAAAAATGTCCTGAGGAATCTTAATAATCAAATGGGTAGTGTGGGTATATAGAATAGAAACTAATAGAAGTAGAGCTAAAAGAAAAAAAAAATCCGTTGAGCAAAGTCACATAAGTAAATCCAAGGGCCAGCAGAGATGCCATTCTGTCTATTCAAGGGAGTCATTAATTTGGTTCTGTCCTTATAAAATACTAAAGCAGAGAGAAGAACACTACTTGTTATAAGATTTCATGTCCATGTATTATTAAGGTGCTCAGGAAGAATGTGGACACTTCTGTTGCTTAGACCCGGGGACCATGCTTCCTCATGTACCAGGTACCGTGTGCTAAAGGGGAACTCCTCTGTAACAACCCCACAAGTGACGGGCAGGCAGCAGAGCCATTGTGTGAATAATGTCACATCCTAATGACAGCAATAGGAGTAATTAGTAATTGCATGTCACTCTATAGATTACAAAGCATTCCCACATCTCGAGTCCAGTGCGATCCTCATGACCACCTGTGACACGGGTATAGTGATTATTATCATGAGTGTCTTCCCTTGTAAGAGAGGAGGAGCTCTTAGGTGACTGACTCAAGGATTTATAGCCAATCAATAGTAAAAATGGGACCAGAATACCTGTCGCCAGAGTCACAAAACCATGGTTCAAAATTATTTAATAACAAAAGTATTTAGTAAATTTATAATTTATAATCCATTATTAGGCTGAGCCATACAAAATTTCCTGCATTTGCCATTTTTTGATCAACAAAAAGAGTAGTTTCATGTGGTTAAATCAGACTTTCATGTACATATCAGGTTGAACCATATGAAATAGTTGTTTTGTGGACAAAAAAAAAATGGTCAGTATAATAACACCGTATAGAGTGTGGTGGTGGGGATGTAGTGAGAGAGAAGATGGCAAGGGTGGGGTCGGGGTAGCACACACTTGTAATTCTAGTACTTGGGAGGCCGAGACAGGGGGATCACAGGTTTGCAGCCAGCCCCAGCAACTTATGGAAGCCCTCCACAACTTAGTGAGATCTTATTTAAAAATAAAATAGGGCTAGGGGTGTAGCTCAGAGGTCAAATATCCCTGGGTTCAATCCCCAGTAACACATAACACACACACACACACACACACACACACACACACACGGAAAAAAAAAAGAAAAAGAAAAGTTGGGGAGGTGGGAGAGAGAGAGAGCAAAAGAGAATAGATGATCAAAAATGCCAGCTGGGTGTTAATTGCTTAATATTTCTTGCTAGGGTCATTCACCTGGTAGGGAAAAATGCTTCTAACTCTAGCAAATAACTTCATGGTCATTCAAGCCCACTCCCACAAGCAAATCAATAGCACCTCAAATCTTTATGTCTTCTGTTAAAACAAAACAGTATGCACAGAAGAGAAGAGGAGGCCACGCTGCCCCAGCAGGAGCAGGAAGGAGCCCAGAGGCCCCTCCCAGCTCCGTCCATACCCAGGGTGATCTGTGCACCTTGGTTTGGGAGGGAGGGTCCGAAGGAGTCACAGACTGGGAATGGGCTTCCACACGGTATTTGCATTGCAATCGCACTCCCCTGCTGCAAGGACACCAAATACCCAGTGGAGTTCATTACAATAGCACCTGACCTGCATTCTAACCAGCGAGGGCTTCACGTCTCTGGGAAATATTTTTAAAAGCCCAAGGGAAAACATTTTGTCAGTTCAGTTGCTTGTGTCTGAAAACATGATCCTGTGATTTTTGCTTTATTTTTTAAACAAGTCTGATGTGGCTGGACCATGCCATGGGGCAGTCACTTGCCAGAGGCATCAAGACAGCAACAGAGGCAAGCCTCTCAGTCAAGTGCGCCTTGCACGACAGCCAGTACAGTCTCAAAGCCCTGCCTCTCTCCTGCCTTCGCTCTCACACTCCTTCAAAAATGGCCAAACAGATGTTTTTTCAATTTTACATACAAACTTCACTTCCTGGCGGTAGCAGTGAGTGCCAAGTTCCAGCTCAGTGGAAGTTTTTATGGCTGAATTTGAAACCCCTGACAATAGGGGGTTATAATGAAATGCTGACAGACCCCTTAGCGCCAGCAAATGCAATGGCTCGATGCAAAGGAGGATGTGTGCCCGGCGAGTTCCAGCTGGGGCTGTGCAAGCCAATCAATCGTCGTAAGAAGAAAAGTGGTTTTTCCTGAACTCCCCGGGTTCACATGGATTTCTGGGCCAGGCATGCTCGCCTTTAGTTTGGCCTCTCTCCATAGAGAGATAGATGTCCAGAGAAATTCTCGACTGGAAGTATGTGCGAGCAGCTTTCCTAAAATGGTGCACGCTGGTTGTCCCCAAAGATGGTCTACTTAGCAAGCTTGCAACACCCCCAGAGCCACTTCTTCCAAAGCAGAGCAGCCCCAAGCCAGTCCCAAGTAGGTAGGGGACAGAGTTGACACAGGCAGGGATCCAACCCATCCTCAGAGGTTCCTACTTCTCTTATAGAGTCTTAGGCCGTGCCTTGGGCTTCAGTAGCTTTGTTTTCAGAAATAAATATTAAAAACTTTTCTATTACAAAATATTAAATGATGATTATGGAAAATGTAGAACATATGGGAATAGTTCTAAAAGAAAGCAGGCTCTCTAAGAGAGAGAAAAAAAACTCTTTTAACATTTTGATTTGTTTGTTTAAAAAGAAAAAATATCCTATTACAATAGTAACATTCTCATTATAGACATTTTGAAAAGCGTGTATGGGTAAAAAGGAGAAAAGGAAATGGCACACTTCAGTTCTTATGCAGAGATAACCATTGTTAACTTTTTAAGTACCGCCTTCCAGTCATGGATAGATACATTTGCAGGGTTTGCTCTGATGCACAGCGAATGAGATTCTGCCATGGATCCACGGAAGGAGGGTGGGGGAACGGTGCCACATTACCAAAGTCGCAGCAGAAGCCAGGCTTCCTCAGACCCCTCAGCGATGCAGACTTGGGCCTGAGAATGGAGAACACATATTGGGAGTGGTGTTTGCCTTCAAAAGTTACGTTCCATCTTCCTGCTTTTCCCCAGGAATTTGAGAATGTATTAGTCTTTGTTGTTTCCATTTCTTTCTTTCTTTTTTGTGTGTATTTTTGTATCAGGGGACTAACAGACAAGTTTGTTGACAAGAAGTAAAGCCTTAAATCAAAGAGGAAAATTAGCATCATCTAGGACAGCTCTTTTGTCTATTGCTAAGAATTGTATTATTTCTTATCAATGAAATAGAGATGTTCCACTCTAAATTTTTAATAACTTACTAGTTTCACTTACATCAAAAGCAATACATATTCATTGGAGGAAGTTTCGAAAGTGTGGACAAGTAAAAGCAATAAATTTAAGAGTATTAAATTATCTCATCAGCTGGAGATACAATCCCTTAATTTAGATGTACATCGTATCCGTGTGGGCCTCTGATATTATTTTTTTAAGGTAAAAGTAGGTTTTATGTATGAGTTATTATAATCTGCTCTTTTCATCCGAGGAGGCCTGTATTTCCACGTCATTAAATATTCTTTTCCAACATTAGTTTTAATGTTTAAATTCATTCATATGGACTTAATATAGTTTACCCTATTGTGGGTCACTTAAGTTATTTTCCAAATTTTCATTATGATAAAAACGCCCTGGGATTTATTTTTTGGCACATTCGTGATTATCTCCCTGGGATTCATTTCTAGAGATTAAATTAGTGGGTCAAAGGATATGCATATTTGAAAATACTTTGCTGCGTGTTGCTGAAGTCCCTCCAGAGAGGTTGATTCTCCCCCAGAAAAGAGAAAGTATGTTTCAATGCACTGCTAATTTTTTCTTAATCTTTATCAATTTAACAAATGGAAAATAACATCTTGTTACTGTTTTAATTCGCATTTTATTACTACTAGTAATAAGTGCTTCATTCCAGTTCTTCTGGTTATTTTCATTGCTCCTTCTGTGACTTTGCTTTTTTCTACCCTTTGTCCATTTTTTCTAACGGGGTGTTTTTCCTTTTTTGATTAATTTATAAAAACATATTTGCTATCCAGGACATGAACATATCTAAATAAGTACTGCAAGTATTTTTCTTATTTTGTCATTTGCCTCTTGTGTGTATGTTACAGATATTATTATTATTATTATTATTATTATTATTATTATTATTATTATATGGCAAATCTAGCTCGTAAACCTCTATTTAGGCTTTGGGTTTGAAAAGATTATGCAAATTACATAGTCTTCCTAATTTTTCTACTAGCTCTTCTCTAATTATGTTATTACAAATAACTCTCTGACTATTTAGAGTTACTTTGTTGTTGAACATGAGGAAGTATTCTAAATTTAGTCTCCCAATGGTTAGTGTATGGTTTGGCTGCATTTATTTCCCAACTATATAACATGAAATATCACCTTTATAAAGTGTCAGTTCTCATATACCTAGTTCTGGTTCTGTACTCTATTTTGCTTCAAGGATTTTTTCTACCTATTTCTTTGTTAGTGTAACACTGATTTAATTAATGTAAATTCATCATAACTTTTAATATCTAAGATCAGTGCTCTCCTTACTACTTAAAATTTTATTTAGAAGTGTTCTGACTCTTATAATGTTGTTATTGAAATGTATAAACAGAAGTTGTATTTACTGAAATACATAAATTAAATTTCCCTTTAGAATTTTTGTTATCGTATTCACTTTTAAATTAACTTGGTTGTTCTTTGGCATTGTTACAAACGTTTTATAAAAAATATTGAAAGCGGCTCGTGCTTATGCAACTCTGCAGCAGTTATTTTGTGTTCTTTAGAAAAACTTGAGGTGGCTCCTCTCCCACGGAGAGACAATCGAGTCTGAGGCTCGCTTCAGCTTACCATCAGTTCTTAGGAAAGACAGTATTTGCAATGAGACGTATGTTGACCACAAGTGGGATGGCGTATGTGTGTGAATGCCAGCGCCCACTTGGGGGCCTTCCGTGTCACGTGTAAGGGGAGTTTCTGCTGTGCAGTCACAGAAACCACGCTGCCCTGTGGCGTCCTCTTGCATCCTGTAGTATGGCAGGGATGGGGCTGCGTCAGAACCAGGGCCTCCTGAGCTGCAGCTTTTCTTGCCCACTGATTCTGTGCCTTAAAGAAAGGGGAGGGCTGTTTTGTTTTGCTTTCTGATTTTATTGATGCTAGCACCAAGGCTAGGAGATAATAAGAGGAGATTTTGCTTGGAACTATGAATCAGACCCACTTCCTATGCTTAATCCTGCACCCTACTTTATTATACTAATGCAGCCCAATTTCTAATGCATTCACTTCTTCAAGTATTGCGTGAGATTCTTCCAGGACTCCCTCCTTCCCAGTTCTTTTCTTTTTATTTATATTACTTGAGGAAAGACAGAGATGTACTCAGATACTGCTTTTGGCATAGCTTTTTTTTTTTTTTTTTTTTGGTACTGGGGATCTGGGGATTGAACTCAGGGACATTCTACCTCCGAGCTACACCCCCAGCCCTATTTTCTATTCTTTATTTTGAAACAGGGTCTCACTAAGTTGCAGAGTGCCTCACTAGGTAACTGAGGCTGGCCACAAACCCAGATCCTCTGGTCTCAGCCTTCCAAATGCTGGGATTACAAGCGTGTGCCACCACGCCCGGCTAGACATAGCTCTTTAAATCAGGACTACCTAAGGGTAAGATGTGTCTTTAAAGAAAGCTCATATGTGTGTGTGTGTGTGTGTGTGTGTGTGCGTGTGCGTGTGCATGTGCGTGTGCGTGAGAGAGAGAGAGAGAGAGAGAGAGAGAGAGAGAGAGAGAGAGAGAGAGAGAGACACTGAGGATTGAACCCAGGGGCATTCTACCTCTGAGCTAAACCCCCACCCTATTTTGACAGCTGAGGCTGTCCTCCAATCTGTGATCTTCCTGTCTCAGCTCTCAAGTACTGGGAAGAGAAAGCTCTTTTTTTTTTTTTTTCTTCTTATGTCTTTGGTTTGCAGTTCTCCTGTAAAGGGCATTGTGTTAGAGGTTTCTTCTGTGCTTGCTTTATGAATTCAATTGAGTGAGTAGAGCCCAAAGTATGCATTTCGTACTTAGAGAGGGATATGGGGTAGAGTCCACCGCAGCATGTCAGAACATTTGCCCTTCGGTTCACCTTGTGCCTGTCTTTTTCTTTTACCCTTGTGAACCCCGCGCCCCTTTTGAGCAAGTGGATAGCATAGTTTGGATACAACTTGGTGGGGTATCTGACATTAGAAGGTGGGGCCCCTCATTGTGTAAACTGCCTTCATTCTGCTTGGAAATGACAACACTTGGCTCTTGCCTTCCCTTGAGTCATTTTAATGTTAATATTGGCGTTTTTCTCTAAACTTTATGTCGGGGGGTGGGGGGCGCCTTGCAGCTTTATTTCCCAGGAGCACTGGAAGTCCAGGGAGAGGGAGGCAATCTTCTAAATGTTAATAAACTTTTACATTTAATGAGGAAGTGGCCCATAGAGATGGCGCTCTCAAGAAGATACTAACCCATACATCAAACCTCTGGGGCCAGGACTTCTTTTTAGGGTGGAAAGGAGCGTCCCAGTGGGTGCTGGGCAGATCCGATGGGTTTCAGGCAGGGGCTTGGTCTTCACCTGCCAAGCTGCTGCTCACAATTGGAAGCCTCCCACGCTGGCATCCCCTGCTGGTGCCACCCCTGGCCTCCCAGGCAGAGAGTGTGTGTTCCTCTCACAGGAGCGTTACCGTATTGGTTGCTATTTGCTTCTCTTCCTCCCACCAGACACATTGGGGGAGTGATGTCACCTGCCACTTTTGTTTTAATCCCTGGGATCTGGAATGATGCCTAGGAATCGATAGCTTCTCGGTGAGCGTTGAAGATAGACCGCAGTCTCTGTTCGAGCCCTCTAACAAGCACCGTGTCTTTGCTTTGCAGTCATGTCTTCGAGTCCCACCGTCGGATCTTCCAGCACATCCTCCATCCTCCCGTTTTCCTCTTCAGTTTTTCCTGCTGTCAAACAGAAGAGTGCCTTTGCCCCTGTCATCAGGCCCCAAGGCTCCCCTTCGCCCGCCTGCTCCAGCGGCAACGGGAACGGATTCAGAGGTAAGCGCAGGCGCCAGCCAGGAGAGCAGAAGCCCACGGCACAGCGTCTCCTGTGGCTCTGGCTGTCCACCTTGGTGTCGCCTGCACGGGTCATGGATGGCGTGTGCACGCAGGCTAGGACCCCATTGAGAAGCAAGGTTGGGCAGGGCGTGAGAAGTCAGCAGGCTGCAGCTCACAGAAGGAACTGTGAGGAGCCCTGCCGGCCATCCCAGAGCCCGGGCTCTCCACGCTGGGCCGTGGCAGAGGCACCCCGCCTCTTCTGGAAGGTGGCTGGCTGGCCGCCCCTCCGATGGCACAGCCTCACCTAACTGGCTGCCATCTGCAGGGCATGTACGTTCTTACTGCCCACATGCAAGGATCCACCAGAGCAGCCACGGGTCCTGAGAATTCTGGTTATGTGCTAGCCAAATTGATAGCAGGTGCCTGGTCAGGGGCAGGGTAGGGAAGAAAGAGAAAAAGACATACTGTTTCTAAGAACAAAAATTAATATCACCTGTCAAACCCACTCTTGAGCAACATCCCCAAATATAATGTGACGTGACGCAAGGCAAATGCGAGGAGTACAGAGACTCTAACCACCCATCGCGGCGGGGCAGCCGATGGCAGAAGAGCAAATTGGAAACTGCTGAGCCCATGGCGCGCCGGCGACCCCAGCTATTTTTCAGCTGTTCCTCGAGTCTCAACATGAAAACATTCGGGACAGGCAGTGTTGGATAAAACCGAAAGGATCGAGGCTCAGTTAACCCCTCGTGGGTCAGAGCCTCTGACCTAGCAGAGCTGGATGGGGCCTTGGGTGGGCTGCGCTGTGCTGGGTGTAGATATGGATTCCACATTCTTTAGGGACACCTGGGGGGGGGGTCTGTCTCCATTTGTGGCTGACACCTGGGAGGTATGTTGAGCTCCTGTCCCATCCTGTGGTGAGAGAGGACGGTGTGTCCTCTCAGTCCAGTGACTTGACAGAGAAACTGTCAGAAACACACACACACACACACACACACACACACACACACACACACACACACAGGTCTAACTAGACAGAGAAGCTGGGACTACGTGCCACCCAACATGAGGGTAGTTGGAAACATCTGTATATTTGATGGAACTTCCCCCCCCCCCAGATGTGTAGAGAAACAGCTCAGCTGGTAGCTAAGTGTCTCCACCTGCCCCACTGCTCATCGGAGGCCCGGGCCTCCCTCCCTTCTCCAGGGGTCGCGCCAGACCTTCTCCATGGCAGCTGCCTCTCCAGGCTGTGCCTCCCGCTTCCCGCCCCCACCTCAGCGACGACACTTCCTCTCTCCGAGTTCCCTGACTTTATCGGCAGACTTGAAACTGAGTGGGGAAGCTCAGGGGAGGCCGGGAGAGTCCAGGTGCAGACAGTCCTCCAACTGGACAGACGAGGAAGACAGGAAGGATGCAGGGCTTGCCTCTTCCCGGCAGCTCAGCAAATGTGTTCACCTTCATCTTAAGGGTCTAGGTGTTATTGACCCCCCCTTGCAGCCTCCTCACTGAGTTTGGGGAGTGCAGCGCTGGTCATCTCAGAGCATGTCCATCTGTCTGCTCTGTACTTCCCAGGGACTCACCTGAGGGGCCCAGAGCTCCAGCCCACAGGGAGGCCAGTGTAGAGCTTGCCCTGGCTCCCGTGGCCTGCAGTCCCTGCCCTGCCTCCTGCTGCAAGCCCAAGCTCCCCGTGGTGTCGCCTAAGCTAGGGGCCGGAGGGCAGCCTCGGGTGGCCTTGGTGATGTTCCCTGTGGGAGCAGCCCGCAGAAGCACCCGCAGGCCCTTGCAGGGCGCTCCGCCAGCATGCTTGCTGTCACGGCAGGCCAGCCTGCTGGGCTGGGAGAGCTGCTGAGCGGCTCCTTCCGGGCTGTCTTTGGAGAGGCGAGGACTTAGCTGCATGGAGGCACAGGCTCTAGGTTCTGGCTTCGTTTCTGTAGAATCACTGCTAAGTCCCAAACCTCCTTTGCATTCTACAGTTCCCTCCAGATTTCCCCGGTGACTTGAACTTAAAAAGAAAAAGGAGAGAGGGGAGGGTGAGGGAAAAGGAAGGAAGCACCTGTCAATTCAAGGTGCGGCCTTAAAATACAATGGCCAAGAACTCGGGCACGGCCACGTGCACCGTGCACCATGGAGCAAGGCGGGGCTCTGACGAGCACCTCGAGCACCTGGAGAAGGTCAGCCCTGGGGCCCGCCCTCGTCCTGACGGCAGCTGGGTGCTGGAGTTCTGGGTCAGCTCTTCCCAGAGCCTCAGTTTCCTCGGCTGTTAGATAGGAAGACTGATAGCAGTCTCCAAGGGTCATTGTGAATTGATCTGTGTGAGGGACACACCGGAGAGGGTATTCCAGCCCCGCAGCGAAGGCTGGACCTGACTCCGCATCCTCATCTCGGACCAGGAGGATGGAGGCTTCCTGTTCCGCTCCGTGCGGTGCCTGTACATGCAGACAGGGAGGAGCCCAAGCTGACATTAACCGCACCGTCCACAGGGACTCAGTGGAAAACGTCTGGAGTTGCGGGAACTCCATCCTTTCAGAGAGAGAGAGAGAGACAGGAAATGAGGTGCCTGGTTGAGCCCCAGCCGTTGAGTGGCTGAGTGGCTCTTCTCTGACCATCAGAGGTGACACACTCCCCAAGACCAGCCCGGGGTGCAAGGCTCTGGACTGAGCGCTCCACCAGTCACCTCCTCCGAGTCGTGGTGTCCTCACCATTTTAAGTTGCGCGGTCTGTCTAAGACCACACGAAAAGTGACCGGTCACTTGAGTGCACGTGTTTGGATCAGGAGCCCCTGCTCTGACACCCCACTGTCTCTCGAGGGACTGCGACAATGAGATTACCCTTTGCCCTTCACCCGTCTCTCATACCTACTTGCCACCTGGACCAAAGAGAGATTATTGCTTTCCCATGAAATGCCAAAGGT
>PVLC010024872.1:0-24438 GCA_004027655.1 Graphiurus murinus
AACTAGCTAGAGAAATCTAAAACTGTTAAAGGAGAAGCTGCTTTGAGATTGTCAAGGAATGCATCATGGGGAATGGGGAATTGGGCTGCTTTTTGAAGGATGGATAAAATTAGTAAATATAGTCAAGGCGGCGGGATTTCATGTAGTATGAAAATACAACAATGCTCAGAGTCTGGAGGAAACATGGCAGTCTTGGGGGGACTATAAACATACCATACTGAACAAGGCAAGATTTATTTTCAGATTAGTGGAAAGAGAATAGTTTCAATGGCTCATCAGTAGAAAGATTTGGACTTGTTCCATGGTAGCATCAAATAATTAAGTAATATGTAGGAGGAGTCAATTAAATAGAGAAAGAGTGGCTAGGAAACAAATCAAAATAAAATGATGCTACAAAATCCTGAAGAGAAGAATATTAATAGTAGGATGGGTTCAATACTATTGAACACAACTGGAAAACAGCAAATTGACATCCAGGTTTGGATGATTCATCAGTCAGTGGAGATGGTAGGGAGAGAATTCTCAGTTGACTGCTAGGAATAGAAACCAGATTTAATTAAGTTTAGGACAGATGTAGGCTTGGTTAATTGAGAATATAAGTACATGTGTTGAAGTTGTGTCTAGATAAAGATATGAGCCTGACATAGTTTATTTCCAGCCCCCTCCCCTATGAAATGACAGAATGGGTATTTAAAGGAACTTATGGCATACAAGAAGAAAAGAAAGTATACTCAAAATTTTGTTATATTTAGGAGGAAAATTATAGGGGTTAATGAATTATCAATGTTGACTGAAGAAATAGAAGTTTAAATATGTTTGTAACAACTTCACTGGTATTTTCATTACAAATCTATATCTATATATCTATTGATAGAAATAATTGAGTGTCATTAGTAAACAAAGATAATTTAAGGTATATGAAGAAAAATAGATGGAATAACAAGTAGTAAACAAAGTAACAACATCACACATGCCAATCACAGAATGGGAAGAACCCACAGAAGTATAAATACAGAGTGGGATTGTGCCAAGGCTTCACTCAGATGACAGCTACCTGGGAGATGAAGCCACACAACTACAGAGGAAACAAAGGAAACAAAGGAAAAGTTAATTCAGTCAATTAAACCAATCAAACCATTTCTTCAACTATTCCTTCACACCAAAAGAAAAAAAAAATCACCAGACATTCAATAAAATCAAAGAATAGGAGAGAAGCAGCTAAAAATTAGCAGTCTAAGGAAACAGATGTACAGAAAAAAGAATAGAAATTAAATTATCTTTAGTTATTGTAAAGAGATTGAAAAACATAGCTGAAAAATAAGGTGCAATAAAATAGCAATATAAAAAATTATTAGAAATGGAACATCTTTGTTAAGATTAAAAATAAATTAGGAGGACCAAATAAGTAAAAATAAAGAATATATATCCAAGAAGAAGAAGTGTGTGTGTGTGTGTGTGTGTTTGTGTGTGTGTGTGTGTGTGTGTGTGTGTGTGTGTACTAGAGTAAAAGAAGTGAAAAACATGAAAAAATATTAGGCAATATGGAGAAGAGTTCCTCTGTATCTAATATTTATATATAGAAGAGATGATAAGGAAAGTAAGCAATCAAAAGATAGTTTTTCAAAATGGGTTCAAGAAAAATATTTAAGTCCTCAGAATGAAAACCTATTGGATATTTATCAGTAAAATGAAACAAGCAAACACATTCATTCCCTCATTCTATATCAAGTATTTATTCAACATCGATAGTGCTATGCACTATTCTAGGCATTTGCAATATACCATAAAGAAGAGAGACCAGATTCACTCTCTATGGATCTGATACTCTAAAGAGGTAAAATTTAAAAATTGAGAGCTTAGTTCATTAAAAAAAAAACAAAATCATCAGCCGGGCGTGGTGGCGCACGCTTGTAATCCCAGCATTTGGGAGGCTGAGACCGGAGAATCCGGGTTCGCGGCCAGCCTCAGCTACCTAGTGAGGCATTCCACAACTTAGTGAGACCTGGTTTCAAAATAAAGAATAAAAAATAGGGTTGGGGGTATAGCTCGAAGGTAGGACACCTCTGAGTTCAATCCCCAGTACCACAAAAAAAATTTAATTTTTTTTAAAAAAATCATCTCAAATATCCACCCCCGTGTCATTTGCTTATACCTCCATCCACAAGCAAAATTCTCAGGACATCACTTTTTCACGTCACAGACACATCACATTCCTGGATATCATTATTTTCTTTTGGCTTAGCCTATTGCTCATCCTTTTCCTTATGTAACCTTAACCAAAATGCTTGTCATCTTAATTATTATTTTGCAGATATGCTAAATATCCTGATATTTTAACTTTCTAAACCAACACAAAATTCATATTACCAAACTCTACTTTCTCTTCTACACCAAGAAAAGACAATAATGTGAATTAGCATCACAAAAATATCCAGAATCTCTGTGTTCAACTAGGTACTCAGAACTGCCAATAAATAATTTTATATATCCTTAGTCACAAATATGTCATTTGAATGTTTTTTATTACTGCTCTTCTCAAAGATCAACAAATTTTCACTGCTCTACTCCAGCATCTGGCACAGGATCAGCTCCTTCATCCTCAGTATGTAAATTTATTGATTTCATTATGAAAATCAAGGCCAGTAAGGGTTTGCTAATTCTCCTACATTCAAATTTGTCTACCTTGTATCCTTTGATACATCCTTTCCTTTTGTCTTAAAAGATGAAGCTAACCTCTCCATACTGCCTGTGTCTTTGTGCTCTTTGTTTTGTTTCTACTCCGAGAACAGATTGTCTCCCTCATTGATATCTATGCAAGTTCTTATCCCTTCAACCAATAATTATTCTCCAGTCTTTCCTCTTCTATGAAAGCATCAAATCTCACATTCCCCTTGAGTTGTCATTCAATTGTCTCTCCCCAGGCTTTGTAAAACAGATATTTATACTATTGCTTCAACACTACTTCTCATATAGAGTTCATCTGACTATGATCTGTATTCTGCTTCACTCTGCTGAGATTATTCTTACTAAAATCACCAAAGACCTCATAATTGCAATCTATGGGATATCTTCTTATAGATCTTACTGAATTTCATTACATTTGATTCTATTATTCACTTTGCTCTTGTGGACAATAGGCTCTCCAGTTTCTTCTATTGTTTGCTCTATCGAAATCAGCCACCAATGTTTTGAATGATGTTCATCAAAGTTCCTTGTCCACAGCTCTTCTCACATTTCATTCTCTCTCCAGGTGAACTCAATCACTTCCAAAATTTTGGCTTACACCTGTGCACTAAGGATTCTAGAAACTTAATTCTCCAGTTTGAATCCTCAGGTTTCAGAGTCATATAAAACTGCCTTTAATGTGGCTACTTGTTATTTCCAGTCAAAAACTAAACTTACTTTCTTCTCTCCTTGAAATACAACTTATCCTTCCAAATGACCTCTCAACTAATGGCAATATCATCTACCTGATCAACCAATCAAGTTAAAATAATCATCATCCTTGAATTCTCTTTCTCCCTTCCACATCCACTCAACCACTAAATCTGGCCTCCTTTATCCCCTACATATGTCAGACACACGTCCTCTCCTCTCCATCCCAATTACTCTAGGCTACTACAGACATTTCACATAGCTCATAGAACTTCTGGAACAGCAACCAAAGTCATCTTTCAGCCCCCAGTTTTGAATTCCATCTGTTTCATGTTGCCATGTTAGACAATGAGCAACCATAGCAGGACATAATAGAAATAAAAGTTTTCAGGGAATCGCTGAGTTTTTGTTTAAATGAGGCTATGGAGATGGAGTATAACTCAGGGTTTAAGAGCACAAGGCCTGCTATCAAACTGCCTAGTTAGCACCATGGCACAAAATCTATGATATTTATGGTGGTTGGAAAGTCAGCCTCTCACTCCCTCGGATTTCTCACCTTACAATGTAGGCAGGCAGTTACATTACTTGACTGACATGAAAAATGAATGTGAAAATGCCTGTAAAGTGCTTACACCATGTCTGTACACAGTGAGCTCTGAGCAAGTGTGAGGTGGGAGAAGTAGTGGTAGTGGTTGCTATTTGCAAAGGAGATATCTCTGAAAAGTTTGAGATAGAGCAGTGGACAGAGGCTGAAGGTTGCAAAGGCTGGACGAGTCGACATTGTCTCACCTTTTCCTCTCTGCCTAGAACTTTGTCCATTTCTTCTCCAAGAGTTCCAAAATTATCATTCCTAGCATTTCATATCAGCAGGGAAAAGAGAGATCAATTATTCCAAAATTGGTATTGGGTTCAGTGGCTAGATATTAGATTAAAATGAAGTCTAACACCAAAATGAATTCTATATGTGAAAAAAAAATATTTCACTGAAAAAATTAAAACCGTAAAAGCATTTGAAGAACACATGGGAGGAATTATTTTCCATTCCTGACTTGAAAAAGATTTACAAAGAAGGCCCAAAATACAAATGTAATTAAAAATTGATAAATTTGACCAAGTAAAATATTTGAAATCCTGCATTGTAAAAATACCTAAAGCAAAGTCTAAAAGACAGATGATAAACTAGGAAAATATTTACAGCACATATGGCAAAAGATAATTTCCCTGTACTAAAATTACACTAATTAAATATACTTTAAGTTTTTAAATATATTAAGTTCTAAAAAAAAGCAAGGGCAAAAAAGTGTATGTATATTGCTTCCATTTATGTAAAAAGAAAAAGAGGGAATGTGTACAAATATTTACCCATGCACTGAATACCTAAAATAATACATAGGATTCTGGCAAAGGGGTGCTTCTAGTGAAATAAACTTCAAACTTATTTTCACTGTATATCTTTTTTACTCTTAATGTCCTATGCATAAACATTTTAATGTCACAAAACTAAAGTTCTTTATATTAATCTTTCCATAAATTCTTGAAAAGTTTAAACTAGACAGAAAAAAAAAGAAGGAAGGAAGGGAGGATGGAAGTGGGGGATTGAAAGAGAAAAACTTCTCCCTAATCTCTGAATTCTTATAATAATTTTTATCATTAAAAACATTCCATTTCTTTACTGAAACAAAAGTCATTTATGGAAAAAATGCTCTGAGATTCCTAGTGTCTTGTCCTTCACCAAACATTGAATTGACACTTATGTACACTTTTAAAATGAATAAACAAGTGAATAAATATCTCATGGCCTATTTTATGTGTGGTCTTTTTGCTTTGAAAAATTTGCCTCCTGTTACTTCCTGTGCATCTTGTATGTTGCACAGATTTCCCAGCATTTTGGAAAGTGCAAAATGAATATTGCATGGTAGCTAACATTTTCTCTCCAAAGGAGCTTTACACTGCTGACATTTGAGTCAGAAGAGTCTCAGAGCCCTGTCATCTTGAATAAATCCTCCTTTTCTCTAAAAGACAGCACAACTAAAAAGCATGACATCTATGGACTTGTATATTCTTCATAAGAGTGTCACCATATGAAAGTAAGCAGCCTTTTAACAGAATCATTAATATTATATATTGGGAGCAAGTTTACTGGAAATGATTGGCATTTGTTGTATGTAATTTAAAGCTTTATACTTCATACAATTTAGAGATAATTGATTGATTGAAAAATTCTTGGCCACCTTATAATCAAATTTATTCAGCCCAGTACTACAATGATAAATCATGCCTCCAAAAATGTGGTTCTAGTAATGAGATTCCATTAACATTCTTGAGTGGTATTACATAGAACAAAATTATGAGCATATGGGAATGGAGAAAATCTTCAGGAAGAATGGTGTGAAACTAAAATTGAGTCCAGGTAACAGCAGAGCCAGCATTCACCAAACCCCCTTCACAGGACAGGATCTGATCATTATGCAGCTAAGCAATCTGGTTTGTTAGCTACTTCACTGCAGGTCTAGCAGTCGTGTTTACTCACCAGTCTCTGCAATTTATCCAGATGTTTTTTGATCAAAGATCCATCTCCATGCTCATTCTATCCTCTTGGCCAAGAAACTATACACAGACTTTATCCAAGAAGACAAAGACTTTGCCACTACAGCATTTAAGTGGCAATGAGAAACATGTTTCATCAGAAAGTTGGGCCAGAGCTCAGAGCTAGACCTTGTATTAGGAGACATTTGTAGTAATGTGCACAAGAATGCATTTATTGTGTGACTATGGTGTAAAAAATCATTTTAGGTAGTGTCACAAGTACCTGCACACGTACAAAAGTATACATCCTCTTTTCTCTAGTGAGCTATTGAAGTATGCTTTCTATGGGTAGAAAATGAGGCTTAGTTCAGATCATGGGCCTACCTGTGATTTGAGTCTGCAAAAATCTGTTTTGCCAAAGTTCCAAACAAATCCATTTTTTCCATCATACTATGAAAATTTACAACCATAAATGTACATACACTCCTGTGTGCATGTTTCCATACTCAATACAACTACATGCATGAGGGTATCAGCCCAAGACAAAGCATGGATTTGGAAGAGATAGGCCTAATATTCTGTGGTCACGGCTGAAAGGCAGGTCCAGGCAGAAGCACATGGAGGGTAGGGAGCAACTCTCTTGATTTGTCTGGCAATGAGGGGTTCAGGTTTCCAGGGGTGAAAACTGAATGTTAAATCCAGGAAGGTCCTGGGAAAATATGGATGAATGCTCACCCTAGGTAGGCTACTTGTTAGAATGACACTGTTCTCATAGTTTACCTATGTCTGGCTTATTATAGATCCAGATGCAGATTCTGATACAGCTGTTCTGTCTGCTATTGTTGGAAATCTTCTCAACCACTCCAGCTATTGCAATCTCATATGTGTCATAAAGAAAACTTCCTGGCATGTTCTAATGCAGAAATCACCATGGAGAGAATGACACCATCCTCTAAAGCCTTTTGCAGAACAATTTATTTTATCTCATTTCTTCCCAGAAGATGGCTGTTCTCCAATTCTCCCTCTCTCTTCTGTGCTGAAACTTTCCATATGCCCAGGGCAGAGAGTACCTAACATGGTATCCACAGTTGTGCAATCTTACCTCACATTAACTCTGAACCTTTCATTACCAGTGCATTATGTGGGCCTATTTATACATGTCTATCATAGTTTGTTCAATGTGCCTTTGGAAATATTTACTGTTTGAATGCCTGCTTCAAATGGCTTTCACATCTTAAAATTTGAAAGCTTATGAAATTAAAAGTACTTGGCATATAACTACACATCATTATCATATTATCAGACAAACACAGTCAGCAGAGTTCTAAAAATGAAAAGAGCCAGGTGTGGTAGGGCACGCCTGTAATCCCAATACTTGAGAGGCTGAGATAGGAGGATCGCAGGTTTGCGGCCAGCCTCAGCAAATTAGCAAGATCCTGTTTCAAAATAAACAATAAAAATGAAAGGAAAGAACTCTATTGGTTTGACTTAGGAGATATAACTAGTTTACTTTATAACTTAATAATACATGCTGTACTAGGAAATAAAAAACCATGAAAAGTTAAGATGACTCCATTACCTAGAAAACCATAAGTACTTTCCTGAGAACATCAGAATCACCATCCGCTGAGCATTTGCCACTCGTCAAGCCTTTGCTAGCACCTTCACGAGGGTTATCTCATTTCATCCTCAGAGCAACTTTCAGAAATAAACATCATCCTCGTTTCACGGGTGAGGACCCTGAACTCAGAAAAGTTAAGCCATTTGCTTCAAGTCAGGTTGCTGGTATAGCAATCTGCCCTTCACTTTCCAAGGTTTCAGTTGTCTGTGGACAAGGGCAACAGAAAAATATCAAAAAGAAAGACCCAAAACAATTAATTAGTTTAAAATTGTGTGCTGTTCTGGAATTTTCTTTTTCCTAATAAGAAAGAGTAAGGCAAAGAAAATGCAGCAGAGACCACAAGGGGCTTGGTTTTTGTCTCTTTGGTACTCAAAGCTTAAAACACATAGCTCATACATTTGTATGTGATGCAGCCTCAAAAACTTTTAAAAGACCAAACTTAAATCTTGGAAGAGTGCTCACTTCTCAGAGAAATAAAATATATCAAAATTTAAAATCTTTCCTTCTAAACAAAATATGGGTATGTCCTTCACAATATATGCTATAACTAGCTTAATCTTAATGAGTATCTTATGGAAACTAAATTTGATTTCTTTGATTTTTGAATCAGAATTTTGAATAGAATTATTACCTTTTAGGTCAATGGAGCATTTTGATGACTTAACTGTTAACATATACAATGGGAAATATTGCATATTGCTTTTGAATTTGAGAACTTGTGCCTTTTACTCATTGAATATAGGCAAGCACATAATATAATATACTTTGTTTTCCTCTAAATTTTAAAGTTTCCAGTGTTTTAAGAGACCTATTATGCGCTCTATTAAGTCTAAAAATTAATTGTGTCTTTCTCATATAATTTATATGACCTTATGCAAGGTTGTAATTAAATGTTCACTTGCACACTCAAATGCTTTCTTCGATCTTCAAAAATTGTACAAGGCTAAGTAACAATAAAAGAAATGAATACTTCACAGAAAACAAATAAATCATAGTGATCCTAAAAGGCTAATCCAATAAACTAATCTGATCAAACCATCAGTCTTGTAAAATCAATCACATTTGTCTTCAAACAAAAAGATGTTAAAAAAAGTTCATAAATGAAATATATTTTCCATAGGGACTCAACCCCAGATTGATTTATGAAAATAATCCCTAAGAGAAAGACTAACTTCATTCTTAAAGAATTTTCACTAGAAAAACAATGATAATTTCTTTTTCTTTTGTAGTAGTTAAGCAACTGGCTGGACACTTGTCAGCCTCACTGGAACAGTTTACACTTTTACTCTTTGTCCTTCATTTGTATATAGAAAACGACAACAATCCCTCACATCTAGAAACCCTGGGCCAGCACATGCTTTAAAATAAATCCTGCTCCAATAAATCCTGTTCCAAAGCTCCACCTGGGGTTTTCCTAAGAACAATGATGTCTCTGCCATCACCAATTTTTTATGTTTCAATAATTTAGGAAAGAGCATTTGCAATCCATATTTATTGGAGATTTCTAATTGTGAAGGTGTTACTACATGAATTGCTATGTCCTGTATATTCTGACTAAATACAAACAATACAACAAGCATCCAAAGTAATGCATGAGAGCATTTTGCATCTGGAAAAGATACTGAAGATTGCAGACTTTCAAATGCCTTCCAGTAAGCCAAAACATCTAGCATTTCAAGGGAATGCCAAGGAACACTTGTATTTGTTTTTATTCACTTGAATTTAATAAAATAAATTAGTTAGAATAATATACTGGATGGATCCTCATTAGCTTCATGGTTTGCAAAATGTTATAGCAGTGTGGAATTTTTGTTATGCAACCAGATGGGAACTCCTACTAATTGAAATGGGACACTGGATAAATCAATTTTACAAATTCCAGGTAGAATATTTACACATTATTAGGTTCCATTAATTTGGTAAAATATTTATTACATATGCATGCTTATCTATTATAATTTTAAACATATATTTTAAAAGAGAAAGATGAGTTATATCCCTGCAGGCATTTTTTATGGAATATGACACTTCCTCACAATAAAGTTTGAGAACCTCTAATCTATGTTTATCATATTATCTCACAGATAAGGAAAATAAGAACTAAAGTTTCAAACAATATTGCTGGAGAATACAGAATGGCAAAGCCAATTGAGTTATATTAAATCATACTTACATCATACTTATTTGCATGCATACACTGAGCACTCATCCTGGGCTAGACATTTAATACATTTAACACTTCCAGCTACTATATGATGAATCAGTGCCATAATCCCCAATTTTTGCAGAAGTTGGGATGTATAAAGGCTAGAGACTGACTATATCTACAGGACAAAGGTCAGAGTTTTTATTGAATCCTGTTTAGTTTAACATCCCATGCTCAAATGTACTTCACAAAGCTGTGCTCTATCTCTAATATTATGTGATCTAAAGGAGTCAGATTTGGAATATGGAGTAAATCTGAGGCTAGAAACTTCTAGTCCCCATCCCTGGATCCTCTTTGGTGTGCATTCAGCAATCTAGACCACACATTGGTCTTGTCTTTTAAATTGCATTTAGCCCAGCACTGAGCCTCCCTACACACTCAATGCTCCTGTACTGTAGCCAGCTCTGCCTCTGGTTGCGCCTAGAATTGCTGCCAAACAGAAGACACTATAAACAAATTTTTAAAAGACTGATTTGGACAGAATTGGGTCAATTTCTACAGTAGCATCATTGACAAGGATAAGGAGAAAATGTTTTTGAGCTGAAACAAATAATACTACTAAAGGGGGAAGGGCTTTGTAATTTTCTTTCTGTGCCCAAACCTTTCAAGAAGGTTTAAATCTACTGGGTTTCATTCTTGCTCTTACTTAATATCCATCATAAATCAAAACGCTCTCAATTTTATCAGAGCATTGACTACATGTAGTAATTAGCATTTAAAATCATTATCCAGAAGCCCTCAGGGAAATTTCATAGGTGAGACGATCCAACTTGAGTCTCCTGCTGACTGTAGGTCAGAAGCACCAAGTCACCCTCTATAATTGTACTCAATTGGTAATCTCAGCTCAGCTGAGAGGCTCAAGCCAAATTAGGTCGAATTACCTATTATTTCTCAGAAATATATTCCAGCCTTGCACAGGTCAAATTGCATAGCCTGACCTGTGATTACCCAGACACTGGCTTTGCTAGAAATGCAAGACAGACTGTAGGGGTGGAAGGAAGAAAGGCTGCTAGTCTTAAGGAAACTGCAACAAAACTGTGAGTTATCTGGTCCTGAGATTTACATTTAAAAGTTGGAATCCTAGACAAAGCACATCAATAGTCTCACTGTTGTATATAAGCAAATGATGAAATAGGTACGTTTCTACCCTTCAAAATTTAAATAAAATAAATGATAATGACATTTTTAAAGTCCATGTTTTTTATTTACTAGTTTATAAAATATTAATGCAAATAATAATATTTTAAAGAAGACAAAAAATAAATCTTTATAGTCCTCCAACAATTCTGTAACAAAACTGTGGTTGTCTTCAGTTTTTCAGGTGAGGATACTGAAACACAGAAAACTTGAAAAACTGCTCAAAGTCACACAACTGCTTTTAATTCTTGGAGGTTGGGCTTGGACCTTTGCATGTTTAATTTAAAAAAATCTCATGATTCTAATGCCTGCACTTAAAATAAAACTGCTTCAACTCTTTCTTATAGAGATTGTGGGGCTAAGCTGAATAGGTAGGGTACTCATGCCTCCCTCAGTCCCATGATGCCCTAGGGCTCAAGATTTTCTGGGATAATAATTATGTCTAGGTCAAAGGCCACAAGTTATTTTTCTCTACTGAGGTATATTCCCCAGCAGGAGGGGTTGACATTGTTGCGAGGTGTTTCTTATTTTTCCTTTACCCTCAAATGTAAGGAAGTATGCTTGGGAAATGCCTCTGGGAGTCCTCTATTATATGTAACTTAACACATATTACCTAGCTACTCTTTCACATGTGCCAAACCCTGTAGGAAGGAATTTTTCTATTCATAGAAATAGATACCCAATTTTCCCACAGGAATTCCTTTTCCCACAATTACCTGGCTAGATAGAACTCTTTGCAGGAAGAGCTTCTTTTGTGCCACATTTGATGGCCAGTGCACTCCCGTGAGATGTACACAGTGGGAATTCTTAATGACTTCATTTTATAGGTGAGAAGTCTGTTGATATTGAGGTAGTTGATTCACACAGCACACTTTGAAATACCTTGGTAAAAGTTTTATTTCCTCTCTTTTGTTTATGCTATCTCATAAACAAAGCCAGATGTAAATACTATGATAGTTAAAAATACTTGAAGCAGGCATTATGAACACACTAGGTGCCGTCAAGGCAGCAGAGTACCTGACTAAAACACTTTCCTATTGTGTTGCCCAGACTGGCACCATTTGCACAAAATATTTGTGGTATCATTTATACAGTGAGAATATAAATATTTTAGTTTTAGGCAATTTAAAGAGTTGAGCCCAATATTAATATGAAATTTTGAACATAGGTTTACATCAGTCACTTCAGCAGGCTCAAATATAAGATGATTGGATCTATGGTCAATGTCAAATACTCAGATTTATTTCTCATCCCAAACAAATCGACAGACAAATAGTTGCTACTGGACACATAAGAGATGAGTGGCTCACTCACTGTACCTTGTCATCAATTTCAGGGGTAAAAATATGCCCAAAGCATCATCTTCAAAGATATATCATACTGTATAGTGAGACAGTTACTTTGACAGAAATCAAGAATCCAGAATAATTTAGTCACAATTAATTTTCAGATTCCTTGCATAAAGATCAAATAGAGAAGAACTCATTAGTTCTAATTTTCTGATGGCTGCTCAGGGCAATAATACTAGGGACTCTTCACATAAATCTCCCTGAAAAAGAATTTATTGCAGAAATCCACCCATCTCATACACACACACACACACACACACACACACACACACACACACACACCACATGTATACATGTATAGCAGAGTTAAGATCTCAAAGTAGAGCAAGTAAATATGTCTCATGACATAATTCCTTTACAGGCAGTGCCACAAACAAAACATTGGCCTGTCAATCTTTGGTAATCAGTATAACAAGGATCACAAAACCTTGCTTGTGTCCTTATGCAATTTCCTACCCACATTCTCTCCAAAATTTATGTTCTTGGTGTATAAATTGGGTTATGGTTCTGTTCCACTTAGTTTTTCAATTCCAATATTCTATAGAAAAATCTAAGCCCTTTAAATACACATATTAGGTACTTCAGTATCAGTTCATATTACCTTATCCACCCAAATTAAGATTCCAAAATACGTCATTTTGGCCCATGCTAAATGCCTTGTGCATGTTGTTTCCTTTGCCTGACATGTTATTTCCCTTTGTCTCCCTAGTCAGCTCAGCTGTTCTGTCCCTTCATATAACCTGCCAGTGTGAATCCTTTCCTCTAGACTGTTGGCTTTGTATTTCTCATACCTATTGCTGTTGGAACTTGCTGATCTAGGGTTTGCCTTTTGCACACCCTAGCCTCGGAGTCTGGAGAATAGGAATCATGTCTTATTTACCTATATATTCCCATCACCTAGCTCAGGACTTGGTATATGGTACTCAGCGAAGGCATGTTGAGTGGGTGAATGAGTAGATAAGTCCACTAACACATGAGCAGGAATCAGGGAATCTTAGCACACTGATTCTTCAGTTCCATAATCTTTCTTGACTTGTTATATTCCCCACTTTCTGAATAGGACAATTAGCTCTCCTCGAGTTGTTTTCCTAAGCACCAAGCTTCCATGGCAGGCAGGACTGCTGTGTAATACTTCACATGCAGACAGATACTCCTGACCCCAACTGTTCTGCCCACCTTTGCTCAATCTGCTGTTCTTAAAGAAACTTGAGCTGGGAACAGTAGTGCATGTCTGTAATTCAAGTATCTGGGAGGCTGAGATAGGAGGATAGCAGGTTTGCAGCCAACCATAGCAATTTAATGAGGCCCTCAGCAACTTAGCAAGACTCTGTTTCAAAATTAAAAATAAAAACAGCGGGGATGGTGTAGCCCAGAGGTAGAATGCTCATGAGTTCAATCCCAAGTACCACAAAATAAAAGGAGAGAGAAAGAGAAAGCAAACAAAAGACATGTCTCTCCATTAATCTTGAAATGGTAGTTAGTCATGGTATGAGTGCCATGAAATGCTATTAGTTTTTAATAAATAGTTGCTATTATTATTTAAATGTTTAAAGATTCCCTTAGGTGAAAATTTTTATTACTTTCTATTTAAATTAAAACTATTTTATGAATATAGGTATAAAATCCCATTGTATATGTTGTTTTTATCTCTTAGAATACAGACTGATTCCAAGAGGTAAAAATTAGCAAAGGAAAATATGAAATATGAATTAGAAAAATAAAACTGACAAGTGTATGAACTTGTTTGACCTTGGTTTATGATTTATTAATGTCTCCTAAAATTTCACTTGTTCTAAAAGCCTCTTCAAAGGTATATGTGCATGTAGCATGTTTATGACATCAGCTTTGAAGTTTGGTCTATTGTCCTCGTTCTCCCCCTGAAGACAAGAAGTCTCATTTCTAAGAAGGTTCATTTGAGTCTTAGGAAGGGACATCTGCTCATCTCAGTCTCTTGTGGTCTCCCTGGTTTACAGAAAAGATGATGAGTTCCTTTCTTCTTTTGGCCACAGGGGAAATAACTCTGGCCACAGATATGGAACAGAAAAATAATCTGTGCTTTTCTTCTGTCCTTTATTTACACTCCTCATGGTTTCTTTTCTCTTGGGTATTTTCATTTGTGTGTGGTTGATTGTTGATTTAGCCCTACCTCAGATCTCTATTACTGATAACGAAAGTTCGAATCCATGAAACTTAACATTTAAATAATGCAATGAAACAAGTGCACTTGTGAGATATATTTTGGTTTGACTTTTTCTTGGCTCTGCAAAGAGTAGATTGCAGAAAGCTGGGTTTTTTTCTTTATAATTATAAAAGCATCCATATCAGATCCAGCTTTCTTCATAAGAATTTTTAAAATAAAATTAAGAATGATTAATATACACATGAAATTCTAAATGATAACAGATTAAACTGGCAGTTTACCTTGTGGGGAGTAGTTTTATAGATGATGAAATGGAGGTTGCTTGTGGCTCCAGTAGGAACACTTAGAGCTTTAGGGATAGACTAGTTCTCTCTTAGATAATGCTGTGGTGTGCTCCATTACATTGAGAAAACACTTGAATTTCTCTGATCTTTCATTCTGGCATTTGGAAAAAGGGAAAATAGAACCTGTTATTTAAGTATTAAGCAATTCACAGAAGACACTGAAGATGCAACAGGCACTCAATTAGTAATTGTTTATTCCTCATTCTTGGACTCACTTTGAAACTGTCTTCTGCATAAAACAATTAATAATTGCTATATTTTTCTATGTGAGGTTGTAGCTATAGAGTAGCCCAATGAAAAATGTCAAAAGTTAAATGATTTGGTGGAAATATATGAGGACATTTATGTGACATATATTGGCTCTGAGCAACACTACTCATGACCCTTCATTTTAATGATGAATAGAAAGTATAATCAGAATTTTTCATAACAAGCAAGGTTCACTTGATTGTACTATGGTGGTATGAGTTAAGAACTGACTAAGGTGACAGTGGTACCACATGGTGCCCCTGGGTACTGTATTACTTCCAATGGATACAACTGTAAACATTGTGAGCCATTGACACACCTCATGGGAAATTGCAAGGAATCTCCTGTAATTAATATGAGCCACCAGTGCACAAAATAAAGAAGAAACACAATTATGACTTTTACAGCTATAAGCAGGTACTGGGTACTTTCATTTGATCCACTTTGCTTTGGGAAGTGGCTCCATACTCTAGCTGTATTCCCTTCTGAATTCTACACTTTAGTACTTTTTTCTAGGTCATAAAGTTATTGTTTGATGCTCTACAAGCTGGTGGATGGATAACAGTGCATCTGTAGATGGAAGCAAAACTTCAGCAGCTCCAGGAAGAAGAAAGTTGTTACCTTTGACAGTTGTCCATCAAAAGGGCAACATAGATGCTAACTGATATGGCCAATGGAAACTAGTGGCACATACTGAACCCTAAAAACACAGGTGTTTCTCTCCGAAGAATTAAAAGGGAAAACAATTGATGAGCAGGCTAGTACACAGTCCTAGCTCTTTCCAAAAGGGGGAATTAAGAATAAGGAGTTTTGGAATGATACCGTGCAGTCGAAAAAGTGTACTCAGACTTCACGCGTCTCTGACAAATCTGTTAACGTCTCTGGTTATGTGCTTCCTCTTCTAGAAAGGGAGAGTTAATAACTATTCCCTATAGCACAGAGAAGACTAAATGAGGTAATGTATATAAAACACTTAGCTGGTGCCTGGCATATATTAAATATTCAATAAATGTTCGTATGATTACTTTCTATTGATAGGCATTTTCACATAGAGCATTCGTCTTCTTTTGGTTTATTAACTTCCCAGAGGAGTAGATGAGCTCAAGTGGTGAGGTAGTAAACAGAGAACAGAGTGAGGGGATGGGAAAATAAATCTCTATGGAGATAGTTTGGGGAAGCCATTCTTCTCAGTCTATTAAGTCAGTTACAGCCTAAGATGGCCAAGTTCATTCAACCACATAACTCATTCTGTCCAATTCGATTTAACAATCTTTTTTTTTTTTTTTTTAACGGGGCACTATGGCTAGGCACAGGAGCTCTTGAAAGTTGAATAAGACAGGGAAAACTTTTCAGCACAATGATAACACACACACACACACGCAAACAACTTTTGGAATCTTATAGAAGTTACCATTGGAATGTAAAAGTAGTGGAAAATAGGCATTGGTCTGGAAAACTGCTTTATGTTACATCTTCATGTTAATGTCTTATTGGCAAGAAATATCAAGGGATTTCCGCCAGATAGAGTACAGATATGGTCTGAGTGTAGGGAGACTTGAAGGACAATATCATGCAGTCATCTGAAGAACACATCCTTCACAATTGGTAGACTCTTTGAATAGTTTCCATTTTACATCTCCTTAACTCAAAAAAGGAGAAAAGCAGATTGTGACTCATGGGTAGGGTTGCCAGACAAAATACAGGAGGTCAAGCTTAATTTGATTTTTAGGTAAACAGTAGATTTGGGGTGAGGAGGGTGATAATAAGTAATCTCATACAGTATTGTGACACACACACACACACACACACACACACACACACAAAATCATTGAAAAAAAAAAAAACTACTAGCCTGGTATGCCTGTAACCCCAATGACTGCGAAGGCTGAGGCAAGAAGGTCACTAGTTCAAGGCCAGCCTGGAATTTAGTAAGACTCTCTTTCAAAATATATGTAAATAAATAAAAGGCTACGAATGTTTCTTAGTGGTAAAGTGCTCTGGGTTTAATTTCCAGTACCACCAAAACAAACCACCTACTATCTAATCAGCTAGAGATGAACAAAAGTAGGCCACAAATAGCCTCCGTGGTTACATTGTGAATGCCTAGAATCTTGCTAAAGAGATTGTAGATATGGGAGCTGTACAAACATGGGTATGCATTTTATTTTCTAAATCAGACATCCTTAATCACAAGGAAAAGCTTAGGGCAGAGATTCAGGCTGGGCTCTGACCTAGGCACTTCTGATGGACAGAAGTGAGCAGTATTGCAATGTTTCAGCACAGAAGTGGGGATCCCTGCCCAGGCAGCCTATGGCCTTGGTTCCTTCTTCTTTCTCCCAGTACATCAGGCTTTCTGAACAGTTACTGTAATTTTACAGTAAGTGCAATTTCCCTTCATCCGGATCTAAAGATTTAATTCACCTGTACCACTAGCTCACTGAACCTCTCACCATCTACTTTATCACAATCCAATACTGGATGAACATGGACCTCCCCCTATAAGAATACAACTAAAATACAGAAAGAGTCTATTTTAATAAGCCCTAAATTCCATGATGAAGACAGTAGTAGAATTATTTCTAAAGAAAATAAAATTATTGAAGAAGACAGTGAACTTAAATTTTTCCAGATATTTGAGGCAGAGGGATAAAAACTACAGGACTACAGATTCTGGAGATTCAATCTATGCAAAATAACAATTTCAGAATCCAACAAAAGATCACATGATGAAAATGTAATCGACAAAGAAAAAGTAGAATAAAACTTTTCTGAGATGAAAAGTAGCAGGTCACAGATTAAAAAAAAAAAAAAGAATTCATGGTTCTTTTGAGAGCCTCTGTGCCTGCTGATTTTCTTTTTCTAAGAATAAAACATGAAATGTTACAAGGATTCAGGCAGAGAAAGACCAGCATTACTGTTAAACTCCAAAAGCATACTGCAGTTAGTTTTAGTAATCACCTGTAGTGCACTGAGCAAAGAGGGCTTGTTCTTAAGAGTACTGTTCCCTTTGGTTCCTGTAATAAGAACACAGACAGATATTTTCAGGTCTGCAAGGACTCAGAAAGTATACAACCCACATACCTCTCCCCACACAGCTGGTCAAAGATGTGTTCCAACTGACTGACAGAAAAACAAAAGGGTAAAATTCTTAGATAAGCTTAAAAGTGGACAGTGAAACTGGATATACATAGTTAACATTGTACATGCCCAGACCATCAGCAAAGAGACTGCAGATACAGAAGCTAAGACACAGACATGACATGATGGTTGTCTTCTCTGATATCACATTGGTTCCCTTATCAATGATTGCAAGCCTAGTTGACACTGTCAGTGTAGAAGACAATTAGTTTTCTGCTACTGCTGCCTCCATCTTCCAGCTGAAAACAAGCATGGTGACTTCTTGCATGTAACAGGAGGCTTCTGATATACAGGTGCCAATTGGTCAGCTTGAAAGTAAGACATGCAGACCAGCACGCCGGTGTGTGTTGTGCTGATTCCTTCAAAGATGGCTGCTCAGTAAAGTCTCCACTATGTCAAGTGTCCTTCACCTTGACCATGGCCACAGACCTGTAGCCTGAGAGAGCAGTTGCATCTGATCACAGATAATTCATTTTATATTAAACAAGTGCTAAATTCCAGAGTAGCTCTTAACAGCAAGGGACTCTCAAAGGGCAAAAGACTGAATAAACTTAAACTTCAGGAAACAGCAAGCTCTTACTTGCAGCAATCAATAGCCTTTTACTATGGAGAGCAACAAAACCTTTTGGCTTCCTGACTGTAAGTCAAACCTCTGATCCCCTTTCTAACTGTCGTTCATTACAAGGGCACTTTGATTCTGTATCTCTCATGTGGAGGCAACAAGGTGCTGGCCCCTGTTTGAACTCAAGTCCTGTGGAGAAAAAGATTCCCCAGCAGAGAAAATAAATACTTCCCAACTTCTTTGTTTGTCTTCCAGGCTCCCAGTGGGCACAGCACTCCTGCTCCCTCTGGGTAGCACTCTTCAACTCTCCCTGCTAATTAACCTCTCCTACCGGGTTGCCAAATGAGTTGCTGACAACCAGCCCTGAGCAACTAGAAAACGCCAGGATAGCAGGCTGGATTGTTAAATTCTTCCATTAAGTCTGGGAGCACAGAAAGCCTTTGGAGTTTTGCTTGGATGCAGTAGTGATAGGTCGACATCACAGTCAGAAATGGGAAAGCGTGTGAGCCACTCTAGCTTGCTAGCTACAATCAGGACAGTTTGGGGTAATTTTTTTTTATGGTAGAGAAGGTGATAAATAGTAGTAAGTGAATTTGAGACTCTCAATATTGTGTAGGTCTTTTTACCACAGGAAATAAATATATTTGGGGAAATATTAGGAACCTTCTTAAACTTTCAACTTTCCTATTTCCGTTTCCCCAACATAAATGGTTCCCAGAATATTTTTTTAATTATTATTAGTAGTAGTTAAGATGTGGGGTGTGGAATGAGAGTGACTATAGTGTCTGATAAGTTGTGGGTGCTCAAAACATGTTTAAGGAGAACCAACATACCATAAAATAGATAACAGGCACAGCAGCAGGTAATTTGAGGGACACCATAGAATACCCTAGTATGGATTCAGCTATAAAAAAAAATTACTTAAAAAACAACTGAAGTCACAAGCCGGGCGTGGTGGCGCACGCTTGTAATCCCAGCATTCGGGAGGCTGAGACCAGAGGATCCGGGTTCGCGGCCAGCCTCAGCTACCTAGTGAGGCACTCCGCAACTTAGTGAGACTCGGTTTCAAAATAAAGAATAAAAAATAGGGCTGGGGGTATAGCTTGGAGATAGAATGCCCTGAGTTCAATCCCCAGTACCGCAAAAAAAAAAAAAAAAAAAAACTGAAGTCAAGAAACACACACTCTCTCTCTATATATATATTTTTTCCATTCCTCCATCCCCCCTCCATCCCCCTCTCTGTTTTAACATCAAAACTAATTTCAATTTCCAGTCTCATGTGTGGCCAAATGGATGCATACATTTTGGTGACCTTTGAAAATCATGTTGCTTTAAGTCAGGATCACTGGAGCATCTTCAAAAGGCTGAGTATACGCTGGACTAGTATATGGCCATTTACATTTTATGAAACTCAAAAATTTTGATATCTGTTTTTCATTTTCCCACAAGATTCTGCTTAATCTCCATCTTCCTGACTTCTTTCAGTTCTGTACCTTTCACCCTAGTTTTCCTATGTTTCCCTTATTTTCTTTCTCTTCTGATCTCAGTATTTCAAAACTCTTTTTACCCCAACAACTTTTCATGGCTCATATTTAACCTTAAACATGACTTTGTCCCCAAGGTACTTTCCACTCAATGATTTCTCTTTACCCTCACTGTAACAGCTCACCCTACAAGATATCAACCGCACTGTTTGATTCGAGGGATGGCTTCCAGTAGAATAGTTTTCTAATTCCTAAAATTCTTTTTTTAATTATTATTTTGTGCATTGTAATTTTACATCATATTGAGATTCAGAGTGACAGAAAAATACATACACACAGGGTCCCTCCCCTCTTTCTCACCCTCCATGGGCATGATTTTGAGATTGGAATTAGTAACTTTGTTTACATTATAGCATTATTTCAAGTGTTACATTCTTTATGACTTCCTCCACCCCCTTCAATCCTCCTCAGTCACTCCTTTAAAGTCTCTACTCTCCTGATTTTACCCTTATTCTTTTGGATTGCTATCCCTATTTATGTTCTCCCATTATTTTGTCTGTAGTCCTGGATGGTGCAGTAAGATAACATATGCCAATTTTTATGTCTACCAACCCCCCATTAGTTGGTACTGATGCCCTGAAGTGCTACCTGGTGAAGGAGTCCAAGGAGGAGTTCCACAGGGCTGTTGGCTATGATTGATTAATGATGTCTGCCTTGGGCACAGATGGGATAGAGCAGGTAAACACACTGCACTTTTGCCAACTGCGTAGGCAGACTCCTTTGTGTGAATTCATTGGTCACTATCCTTGACCTGCTCAGCATCTGGAGGGATCTTTAAATGCATAAGTCAAAGAGTATATAAAGAATACAAAGTGCTTATGTGCCATTATTTTGCTTTTGGGTCCCTGATCAAATCTTGAATTTCTACCTCAATACACTTCTCAATATGTCATCCAAAAACAAAATTGAAAAGTTCCAACATACACATAGGCAGGACTTATTTTCCAGAACATATCAATCACAAGGAAAAAAAAAATCCCACTGTATAGGGGAGCAATCTACAAGTGGTTTTGCTCATAATCTGAGGTGGTCATATTGTTTACAAAAAGGAAAGTCAGGATTAGTATGTTATAGTTAATTAGGTAAATAAGTAGACACAATTACAATTTTCTGAGCAATAGTAGGACATGAGCAAAACTCTCCCACAGAATCCTTTACATTGTCTTCTTTCACTCCTCAATTTCCTTACATATTGATAACATTTAAAGTTCTCTTCTTGAAGCCAGGCGTGGTAACACACATTTGTAACTTCAGTAGTTGGGAGACTGAGACAGAAGAATCACAGGTTTGAGGCTAGCCTAAGCAAATTAGTGAAACTCTCAGAAACTTAGCAAGACCCTATTTCAAAAATAAAAATAAATAACATAAAAAGGCTGGGATTCAATATCTAACACAATAAATAAATAAATAAATAAATAAATAAATAAATAAATAAATAAATAAATAAGCTGGGTGTGGTGGTGCACACTTGTATTCCCAGCCTTTGGGAGGCTGAGACCAGAAGATCCAGGTTCAAGGCCAGCCTCAGCTGCCTAGTGAGACACTCTGCAACTTAGTGAGACCCTGTTTCAAAATAAAGAATAAGAAATAGAGCTGGGGTGTAGCTCAGAGGTAGAATGCCTCTGAGTTCAATCCTCAGTACTGCAAAATAATAATAATAATGATAATAATAATAATAAATAAGCAAATACATACATATTATCTCCTTGAGTAATTTCTGTTTTTATTCTCACCATAGAGAATCACACCTCAATCTCACCTGAAAGTCTCTCTAAATGACTTCCAATACAAAATATTAAATGTGATCCCTTTAAAGTTATGCCCAAATATTTAGTGAATGGCAAAATCTGAATTCTGAAATGTTCTACCTAAATTCCTTACATATCTCAAAATGAATTTTTTATTGATATACAAAAGTTATTTTGCTCCACCTGAAATTTTATTTTAATGGAACTAAACCAATCTAATCATTAAGTCTTCTGATCTTACTTCTTGTCATCTTCAATGGACAGTGGCTATTTCAGGTCCTCAATTCCTATCTTTGTTCATATCTCCAAACTTTCTTTTGAGGTTTTTGGGGTTTTTTTTTCTTTTCAATCAATGTGCAATATTATTATCAGCTATTTTGTTTTAAAGCATAGTTCTAATTTATTATTTCCCTGTTTAGAAACCAACAGAGATTGCCTGTTTTCTACAGAACAAAACACCAAACTCTCAAGCTGCCATTCAGAAACCTCTGCAATTCAATGAAAGCCATCCCATCCCTCCTTTGCACCCTTCCTCCCTTAGTTCTTTATTCCTTTTTACCCTTCTGTAAGTATTCTCTGAGTGATAAATGTGTCTAGCGCTATTCTGGGCTTTAAAAACATTAGGTCTAATAATATACATTTGTACCTTTAATCAGCCCAGCAAAACCAGATATGTGTATATACAATTATTACTCAACTGTGGTGAGTGCTATAACAGAGGTAAAGACAAAGTACCACAAGAACACAGAGAAGCAACTTGCTATCCTGGAGGACAGGAAAAGGATAGTTCAGGTAAGAATTTACATAAAATGTCACAGTAGCTCTGAATGAAAAAGAGTTCTCTTAAGCCATATCTCTCACTCATGTCCCTCATTCTGTACTCCATCTTACCTAGGAACTTGTCCCTAAAGTGATTCTGATTATTCTTTCCTCTTCACCTAGAAGAGCTGCTCTCGTTCCATATATAGTGCATTGAATAGTATCCTCTAAACCTCATGTTCACCCGGAACCACAGAATGAGTTAGAGATAAGGTTTTTGCAGATGTAATTAATTGGGGATTAGTGTCAGTCCTATATATACTGGGTTTGGTGTTCTCATAAGAAAAGGAGAGGACACTCAAGAGACATACCAATGAGGATGTCAGGTGAAGTCGGAGGCAGAGATTAGGATAATATAGTTACAAGCCAAGAAATGTCAAGGGTTTCCAGCAACCACCAGAAGCAAAGAGAGAGGATGGATGCACCCTCCCTCAAGCCTCCAGAAGTGAACAAACCTGCCAACACCTGAATGCCAGACTGCCATTCACCCGACCTGTGAGGAAATAAATATCTACTGCTTAAAACCACCCAATTTGTAGTACTTTGTCTAAGTAGCCAGAGGAAACTAACAGACTACTATTTTAATCCCTTACATTCTAACCTGTTATTGCAAACTTCTGAATGGTGTTTATATATATATATATATATATATGAATTTTTGCAGCAGTTTCTAGCACTTTCTTAGCCTAGGTTCCATCAAAAGCAACTCTGATAGGGAAAAAAGCATATGTGTGAATAGTTTTAGGAAGGTGGGACATAAGAAGCACTCAAGAAGAGTTTATAGAAAATACTCAATAATTAAGTTTGTTGAAGGAATGTATGGATAAACATAAATCCCTGAAGGACAGGCATCCTGTCTGTTCATTTTAAGCCTACTGTCTAGCATACTTCCTGGTGTATATATAACATGTCCTCAATAAATATTTGTTGAATGAATGAATGAATGAATAAATGAATGAATGTCAGTTCAATTGATTTCACTTCATGGAAGTCCTTCCTTTTATGATTGCCCTCTGCCTCACTGAGCCGTACTCCTTGCCCTGATGAGAGGAACAATGATAATATTGAAACTCCTGATATGATCATCTCTAAATTGCTCTTATATTTATGCCATCATAACATATATAATCAAATTAGCAGATGCAATCAACTTATTATATCTGCTTGATTAATTCTGTGAGTAAAATTAAAAGTGCATCGCTCACCTATTTTTATGTGTTCATTATCTTTATGCAAAATTCTGACATCAATTTTGAGATGAAGTTGGGACTTCAGGTGATTTCAAGTACACTCAAGGTCACTGAGGTTAAAAATTGCAGAGCCAGAATGTCCAATTAGTTTTACCCACTTCCAAAGCTCACACTGTTATCGCTATTCCAAGCTGACTTGGCTTCAAATCACTTGACTTTTCCTGACCTCAAAATCCCCCCACTCACCAGCTCCAGTTGATTCCTTTACTTCCCCCATCCTGCTGCCTTCGTATTGTTTCTAAGCTTCCCATCATCTTGCAGTAGGAATGCCACACACTTATGCTGTGCTGACCTCCGTCTGGTCCTCGTCAGTGAGATGCTACCTTCATCATCTCTTCAGGGTACTTGCCCTTTCTCTGCCACCTTCCAACACCATATGGCACATTCTTATGCCACATGGCTTCCATACATCCTGCCTCCTTCTGCTCTC